>VCCN01003880.1:10796407-10808874 GCA_006491835.1 Architeuthis dux
TCTTTCTTCTTCCTCCTAAGCTGTTGAAGTACTTCTGAGTTTAGCTCAACTGGCAGAGATGAGGAATAAAGGCAAGACTTGAAATTTCATCCTAATTACCAGTCTAGGTAGAATTGTTGGCATAAACTAATTTAAGGAATGAAAATGTTGATTTCATATTCTGTGTTGTTAGAGTCTACAACTTTTAGAATATATGGTCATCGCTTGGTAATTAAAATTGAAGAGTAAAAATCATTTTGCACTAAAATCTGTATAATTCCCCAATTATATCTGATATTTTTTTCTTTTTTGACCAGTGTCTTAATTTTTGTTTGTATTTTTCACATTTTGTCCAATATGTTCTTAGATTTTCCTCAAGTGTATGTTGCATTTGGTGGACTTAAGAAATCACTTAGTACTTTATTGTATGACAGCACACTAATAAATATATTTGACTTAAGTGGCACACCAACACTTTACTACATTAAGATATGAGTATACATTGGTATATATTAGGCCATAATTAGATAAACTTTGAAGTAGTAAGGCGTGTACTGCAAGTCTACATACTGTAAAAATTAAATGAATTTGACTAAAACATTTCAGTAGTCAATGAATGAAGCTTTTATATCGGCATAATTATATACTTACTTGTGATGACTTGGGCTTCAAAGGAAATCACAAAGTCAAACAATATATATAAAAGACAACCTACCTTCTTTTTTTTTTTCTATGTAGAAACACAAGGTGATCAGTCAAGTTCTTAGTTTGTCTGTTTCTTCTTAAGTATTAGCTTTAGTTAGTTGCATTAGTACTGGTTAGTAGTTGAGACAATAGGGAGGAAAAATAGAATAGTGTGGTTAGCATTTAGAAGATTCAGGTGATCTTTAGATATTCTTGATTTAGGAGATGCCAAAATAGGTGTGACCAGCTTCATTGATGCTGACTGCTGAAAAGCGCAGTAAAATCGAGACGCTGAGGTTGACCCGAAGGTCAACTGTCTAGACAAGCAGGAAGTGTTGTCCAGAGGTCATGACATTACTCATCACCCTTTTTCCTTTCATCTGTCACTAAAATGGTTGATGTTTGTTTTTAAAGCAGGATTCATATTAAAGTGAGAGATAATTTAATCTCTAGAAATAACCATCTTTTACACATTTTGCCTTGGAAAATGTCGGCAATATTTGGTCTGAGTTCACTTTCAAATAGTTACAGTTACAGTTAAAGGTAAAATAGTATTTCAGTTTCATATTTTTTTCTTGAAAAAAAAAATCCATTGAACTTTTTATTTGAAAGCATTTAAAAAAATTCCATAATATCTTTTTAGTGTTGCTCTGAAAGAACTAGTTTCTGTTATCTCCCAGCCCTTTTGTTTTAAGTTCTTTTATTTGTTGTTTATTTTATACAAAGCCAAAAACTTGAAAATATTCATTTGAAAAAATGGTTTTCTAAATGTTAAAGGGAACATTAATGTTTTTATTGTCATAATGATGCAAGGTTTGTTTAAACGAAATGCTATGTCCTTTTCAATCAAATATATAAGATTCCAACTCTTATTTCCCAGTACAATAATGCGCTTTATATTTGCAATATATTTATGAAAAATAAACCACAGAACTAATGGTATTCTAGTTTTTATCACAAATGAGTGAGCTATACATTTTTCTAGAATCAACTATTTATCTGCTAGAATTTCTAACAGGAACTTAAAAATCATTTCACCATAACTGAATTAATTAAAACTTTTTGAGGTTATAAGTATTATTAGAAAAATTAGTCATGTCTTTAATAGTTCTTTTTCTCAATATTTATACTATTTTCATGAAAATCTCATCTTTCCACTGATATCAACTAAAAAAAAAGTTTCAAAAATTTAATGCAAAACTCATTTAATTTTTGTTAACATTTCAGGGTACTCTCATTCGGGTGTTCAACCTTTACACTAAGCAGTTGGTTGTGGAACTGCGACGAGGTTCAGATACTGCTACATTGTATTGGTAAGAATTCAGAAGTTTTTTTTTGTACAAAGAGTGAATAAATATGCTGAAATGCTGTTCTCTCAAATAATGTGATAACTGAAAGTGAATTACCACCTAATGATGCCACCTTGGATTGTTGAATGAGCATTCAAATTAGAAAAGATGATCAGATTGTACTATAGTCTGATAGATAACAAGATAGGGCAACATAAAAACATGGCATCTCTCCTGACAACAAATAACAATGCAGAATTAAATTAAAATTCATTAAAAATGAACCTTTTTGCAATAACTGGAATGTTTAGTGTGGATTTGTTTATACATTTTGACTTTAATTTGTAAGCAATCTGCTCATTGGACCAGGAAGACATATCTCAATGTAAACCTGAATTCCAGTATTGACATTGATATATCTTGGGGCTCAAAATTAATGTTGTCCTGGGTTTCTGATTCTTGGAAAGTGGGATAGTTTTCACTAGTCAGCTTAAGGAAAAAAAGAAGCCATTGAGTGAAGCAGAAGAAATTAGTTTGCTAAGATAAAGGGTAAGATAAACCAATCTACTGACAAGGAATGCACTTGGATGAGAAGAAGAAAGGAAGAAAGACATACAACATTATTTTCCTAGTAAAGTCATGTTTGATGTGTAGCAAACAAGTAGGAGAGAGGAGTTAAGTCTGTTAGGAATCAACTTCCCTTACCTCTTTCGAATCAGTTATATTTTCCTCGCCTCACTCTCTGCCTATACAGGAAACAACCTCAGATATAGACTTTTCAAATCATTAAAGTAATACCTTCTTCTTCACAAAAGAAATGTGGTGGAGTGCCACAGGTTGCCAGATGTGTGCGATTTCGGACATTGTGTCCATTTTTAGCCATGCATGTCTGATTTTAAAAAATCAGACATCCCAAATTGTCTATGGCTTTCTAAATGTTAATGGGGACATTATGATAATGTCCTAAATAAAATAACAAGCTAAATATATTATGATACTGCCCTAAAACAAAAGAACCAACTAAATATAAGAATAATAGCTTGAGGGGGTGGTGCTTGATCAGCACTGCTGGGGAACCATGATAGAAAGACTGTTTTGTTTTTAAATCTCCGAAACAGTTCCATGGCAAACAACTGATGATCCCTACAAGAAAGTTTTGCTTATAGTACTATAAGATATAATTATGTGTAAAACCTAAATCCCTCTGAACATCTCTCATTAACGGTTATTAGTGAATAATTGACTTACATGACAAGTAATAAAATAAACAGAACGAAAAGAACATTTCTGTAGGTAAGATCTTTAGTTTTAACATTTTTTTTCTGTAGTAACATCTTAAATGCTTTAAGACTGTAAGACTTATATAAATATAAACTTATATAAATATGCAACTTTCTATATTAAAAGAAAAAAGTTGGTTTTTATTTCAGCAACATCTTTAGTATTTAAAGCTACAAAGCTTTCTAGAATATATATACATTTATATATTTTGTTGTTGTTTTTTTTGCTATATTTAATGTGCAGACAGATAGTAAAATGTTTCCTTCATCTTATATCTGTTGCTTTTTATCACTACTATCAGATTATTCTACCATTATTAAGTAAGCAGCACAAATTGGAAATAGAAAATAATCTTATTTCCTATCCATTTTATTTCTCTCTGGCATTACTTAATGAAAATTTCATAAAGAGACTATTCACAAAAATAAAGGTACATTTTCAAGATGCTAAAGTGTCCTAATATGTCTTTTTTTTTTTTTTTAAATTTATTTTTATGTGAAACTAGTTGTTTAATGACTGACAATCTAGCATGTATAATTGATATTGCTAACTTGAATTTTGTTCATAGTTGGTTAATATTCTTTTCACATTAAAAATCCTAGTCTTTTTCTTTAAAAATTATAATATTGAAACATGTTGACATTCACTGTATTATACATTAGTGATATGATTTGAATTATGATTTCAGCACAGAATTCATCATGAACTTAAGTTCACTTTGTAAGCCATTTTAATATATCATCACTAAACAGAAACATAATCCAATATTGATATATATTAAGCTTAGTTCAGTCTGGCATAAGCCCCCGCCCCCAGTGTGGGGTACTGAGTGATAATCAAACTCACTGCATTATAAAGGTCTGCAAGACTTGCTCACTACTCATTGCTCCCAGAACATAAACCTTTATTATTAATAGGCTGTGGTACTGTCAAACTAGAGTTAAATGCTCTTTATAGACAAGGACTCGTTCCTTATACTATATAAGATTTATGTCCGTCCACACCTAGAGTACCGTGCACAGGCCTGGTCACCATACTTGGAGAGAGATAAAAAATCTTTTAGAAAAATTAAAAAGTATGAGCTATATTAATTATGATGTTTATTACACCACCACAAAGGTTTAAGGCCCTAGATATTGTGTAAATATTATGATGTGTGCTTGTATATACAAATTGTATACTTTTTTTCATACTAAAATAAAATGTTCTAATACAACCTTTTTAGTTTCTCTCTAGTGTACATTTATTTTTTAAGCTTCCAAATTACCATTAGAATCTGTACTTCTAACTTTCCAACCTTATGTGTAACTGTTTCTCTTTCTTTTGCAGTATATCTTTTAGCCATGACTCAGCATTTTTGTGTGCTTCAAGTGATAAAGGAACTGTTCATATATTTGCTGTTGAAGATACAACACTCAATAAGCGTTCCAGGTAAGACTCTGTCCACTCGAGAGATTCTTCATTATTAAAGATTTGTTTTTTAATCACAATAAGGTAAATCTAGAGTAAATCAATTGATTCAAGTATACAACAGCTCTAGTGCATTAATAACAATAATTTCCACTTGACAACAAATGGTAAACAACAATAAATGAGCATTTGAAAATACCAATGACTATAAGAAAAGAAAAAAACAAAATTATCTTCTAGTCATTTAAATGTTGATACTCCTATGTCACTGGCTACTTGTTACAGTTGTCTAGGCAACTAGCACCATCACTTCTTCTCGCCAGTATTTTGAGGAGGCAGTTACCATTAAATTAGATAAATTATGATTTCCAGTCTTTTGCTTTAAGATCATTGTTATTTTATTATTCATATAAGTAGGTATTCATTGTAAATTTAGTTATCTTTTATTTTCCTTGTAGTTTTAAGAAAATGGGTTTTCTTGGTCAGTATGGTGAATCGCAGTGGGGTCTGGCCAGCTTCACTGTCCCTGCAGAATGTGCCTGTATATGTGCTTTTGGATCTGGCCATACTGTTGTTGGTAAGTTTGATTGACCACCAAATTTTAAATGTCCTGCATTGGCTGTTGTAAATGGTCCACTTTTTTTCCGATAAAATGAACCCTTGTCTCTTGTATTCCCAAAATTCATTGACTGATAAATTTAAAAGTATTTTGTCACTTTTTTATTTTTTTTACATCAACATAGATTTTTTATTATTTATTACTAGCATAGTTCCCATAAAAAAATGACTGGATTAATTACATATGGATGAATTATACAAATATATATTTTAGTATAAATGTATTTATTGCGAAAAAAAAAATGCATACCTTCAACAAAATTTATTTTTCTGTCGATTTTTCTACAACACTTCATTTTAAAACAATAAGGCAACAGAATTGGTTAAAAAAATGAACTTTTTTTAATGAGAAAACCTCAGTTTTATTCATTAAATATCAGATGCCTGTATTTGTTTTCTGTCTTACTACTAAGACATCAGCAATAGTAGTCCTGTAGACACAAACACAGAGATACATAGCTAGCATACACACACAAGCTTTGCTTTACCCCTTCCTCTCTTTGTTTGCTTTACCGTGACAGAAACTAAAAAAAACGTACAAAAAAGTGACATTGCCTTTTATATTAGATTAAACAGTAAGCTTATTGTCAAATATCCAATATTTTGATATTTTAAATTGATGAAATAGATACAGCAGTACCTTGATTAGTGAATGTTTTGATGTAGTATGGTTATGGTATTTCTGTACAAATTAATGTAACTGAGTATAAGTGGGAGAAAGAAAAACATTAAATTATAAGACGAGAATTTTGGAACAAATTAACCACTCTATTCAGGGTATACCTGTATTTCTTAAGCTTAACAATCGGGTTATTTTACTTTCCAGGTAAAATATGAGACCGTAATGTTTGTGTCAGCTGCAAGATAAAGCTCATTAGATGAAGAGAATTTCTTGCATTAAGACAAAGTCATGCAGATTCAAGAGTATATTAGTCACTGAAGCCTTTTCTGACTCTAATAACAGTTCTGTTCTAATAAATCCAGTTATTGCACAACTACTGAATAGTCCTAAAGGATGTACAGTTCTAGACTGTCATTAACAGAATCCCCAAGACATAATAAATATTTGTATTATAGAATAACTGTAATGATAAATTATATGTGTATATGGAAGATTATAAAATAGAACTTTACAAAATAGATTTTTAAAAAGTTATATATTATAAAATTATAGTATATTAATGACAAAAATGTTGGATCATGATTATTATAGTATTATTCGGCTTGCTGTTAGACCATTAGGCTTTCTGATCATTATTCATTCTCTCTCTTCTCCCCCTCACTCACCCTTGTAATGTAATGAACAAGGGTAAGAATGGGAGTGAGGGAAATTCAACCTTCACTATAACTATCTCCCCCCCCCCACCCAACCTTGCAATGTAATGAACAAGGGTATGAACAGAAGAGGGTACTTATACTTGAATGGGAGCAAAAGGGACTTTACTGTCACTATATATATTAGCATAGAATGAGTAACATTTTTGCTGTATTATGGTAACAAATTTGGATCTTTAGGTAAATTCAAACCAAAAGTTACTGAACAAAAGCAGGAACCATGTCAGTTTTAGTTTTTTATGTGTTTTTAAATTTGCAGCGATAAGCGGATAAAATATATTATTGATTTCTAGCCACCAAAAGTCACAATCAGTGTTGCCAACTCAAAATATTTTCGTGTTAGTTTGACTGCCTAAAGTGCTAAATCTTTTTAAATTGCCAAAAAAAAAAGACGCTAGAAATGGTCGAAAATAGCCAAAAAATGACCAAAATGTTTTAGGCAAAAACGCACTAATTTAGCGCTTTTTGCACTGCCAAAACAAGAAACGTGCTAAATCTAGCACGAAACGCACCAAATTGGCATCACTAGTCACAATGTACTCAAGTAAATACAGTAATAAATATTAAATATTCAATAATTGTTGCACGTACGCTTTTTCAATCCATCCATAATTTGCTTATCAAAGTAATCTACAATTTCCGGTGACATTTTTGTTTACATTTTTTTCTCTGCTTTGAATTCCGCTTCTCCCTACCCAAATCTGCACAAAACAGTGAAAATGATATTTATATAGTTAGATATATTTCTACTTAATATTGAGTAATAATCTTAATTATTTTATAAACTTTACTGGTAATCATTAATTTGTTATATAATAATAGAGATTATGGATTCATATCCAATATATTTATTTTGACGTATTGATTTTTTGAGAATTCAAGAATGGTTTTATCTACTATACTATTAGTCTTGATTTCATCAAAGATTTTCAGATTATCTTGATTTAAATTTTTATCTCTTACTTTCTTCATTCCAGCGGTCTGTGTTGATGGAACATTTCACAAATACAGCTTTACAACATCTGGTAGCTGTAACAGAGAAGCCTACAATGTGTTTTTGGACATTGGAGATATGTACTGAATGAGCCTACAGTTCTCTTTCCTGATCATTGCATATCTCTCCACCTACTCTTAAGGGAAAAAAAGATTCACCGTTTCCCACACTTTATCTTCTTTTATCTTTCTGCTTGTCATTGTTATTTTTCTGGAATTCTGCCCTGCTAGCCAAGGACCAAAATTGTGTGCCGTGTCCTGTACAAAATATATCTCAACTGGAGAAATTTTGTGAAGAACTTTTCACTGGAGACATTTTTTTTTTTTTTTCTTTTTGTGATTATACATACAGTTAAAAGAAAAAACAAGATGGAAGGATATTGTCAATTTTCAAATAGAAGAAAATGACTGTAAATATATTGAAAAAAATTAATTAACCCTCTGAACGAGGTTACCAGCTGACATTTCTTTTCAGATCTCAAGAGAAAATGAAAACCCGTTTTTAAAAAAAAAACAACTGAAAAGAAAGTATTCTAAGTTTTAGATTTTTACATATCCACAGAGACTTACACTTCTGATGGATATTGCAAAATTTCTTTCCCCACCCCTCCATTTATTACTCTGATTATGATTACGACTATTAATTTGATAATTTTTACTGTTGTTGTTGTTGCTGTTAGTTGTTTTTGTTTATTTCCTTTATAACTCTCTCCCCTCCCATCGCCCTGCCACCTACCAGAATTCTGCTTAAATATGACCAGGTTATTAAATGTTGAATCGATGAATATATGCAAAATATGCGTGTGTGTGTATGTGACAGTGTACTGGTCATACATAGGTTCCTTGGACTATTCAACTGCTATCCATATAAACTGTTCATCTGAAAATAAAACAAAGAGGAACCAACTTTTTTTTTAAAAAAACGTTTCATATAATTTTATTTGGGGTCAGAGAGAAGGATGTTATTTTTCTGAACCTACCTAACAATTTTATTCCAATTAATGTTTGTAGTTTTTGCCTGTGAAGTTGCCTTTGATGTTGAGCAGAAAATTTCCTGTTATTTGGCTCTTGGGGTGTGATTGACCAAAACAATTTTTTTTTTTTTAACCTGAACTCATTTTGTTTGTGTCTTTAAAAACAAATCTTTCACTACATTAATAGTTTTCAAGATCATAGACTATATATGACATAGATATAAGATAAAAAAAACATAGACTTTAGGCGGCAACATTTTTCAAGGTTGATTTAGACAGCATGAAGCTTGACTGAAGTTGCTTTTAATTAAATGTCATAATTTATAAATGTAATTAACATTTTCCTAATTTTTTTTTTTCCTTCTTTCATACTGCTATTTTTTTCCATTCTTAGGAGACATATAAAGTAGTTATTTATTCGACTCCCCACAAGGGCAGAATGTGAAGCCAGGTCAAGTTGGGACCCGCATGCATACATGTGGGTGGTTCCAAAAATTGTCCAGTTCTGTTGACTCTTCCCTTTTTGGGATGCCTCGGGCATCAGGCAATGAACCTGATGCTACTCCTTTAAGTGCAATGGGCAGTGTAGCCTGGGGGAACTAGACATTAATAGTTTTGAAAGGGCAACAGGAACCTGTGCCACAGTAAGTATAAAAGGTTGACCTATTTTTTTAGAAAGCAGTTGATTTGAGAACAATGTTTCAACAGACTACAACTCTAAAATCAGCCTGTCAACTTTCTTAAAACCCATACGAACCCACTGTGACACCAGTGTCACATACAATTTAATTGAACTGCACAGTCTCTTATATAATATTATATTTTATCCTTGATTTTAACTCATGAAGTGTACTAAGTGACATCTACTGAACATCTTGGTGCAATCATGTGACTGTGTGTCAATTTACCTACACAGAATCCCACATAATGTTCCTTTTAAGTAGAAATGGGTTTGGGTTCTTAAATGTTTTAAATGCTTTGATTTAATAAGGGGAGGTAATAGATGTTCCAAGTTCACTTATACAGATAGTCAATCAAAGGAACCTGAAAAGGTAACAATAATCCATCTAAACAAGAGCCAACAAGGGAAAAAAAATGACAAAACATTGGACACTTGATTAAAAAGAAAAGAAAATCTTTATCAGATAAAGTCTTGACTTTTCCCCGTCCTTATTTTTCCTGTATGAAATGACATATAATTGTGTGTGTGTGCGCGTCAAAGGTTTGTTTGTTTGTTTGTTAGAACTGTTGGGCTTTTTTAGCTTCTGGATCTTCCTTGTTCCTGTGTCAGCCACAACGTCTTGATTGTAGACGATATTATTTCCTTCCTCAAGACAATCTTTAGGCTAAACACAACATATTTTTCATCATTGAAAATTAACTGTTACAATACAGATATACACTATATTGCATACACACTGACTTACACTCACTGAGACATGTTTGGAACCCAAATGTTTGCCATGCTGATACCATCTGTATAATATATTCATTTCCAATGGCTCTAACCTCTTTAACTGAAGACTGCTATATTGTAATTGAAGATAAAAAATATTTACAGTTTCTGTTTGTTTTTTATTTATTCATTTTAAATGATTTTGTTTAAATTCTTTTTCAGTTGAAGTGTTTTGCATTTTTACTTTTTTTTAACTGCTGAAAAAGTGTTTCAAATTGTAATTAAGCCATGCACTTTTTTCTTTGTCCTGAAAAAATGTACCTAGACTTAATTTCATCTGCATCAAGCATCTAAAAGAAAATCCACATGCCTATTAAGTATTTTATACAAAAGAGGATATGATAGCTATCTTCATGTACAAAGTGATGTAAGTAAAAATGCGATGCATTAAAAAAATTCTTATCACGTATGAGTTTGTTTATTTCATAAGTGATTTTGAAAACACAAGGATAATTCCTGTGTTACACAACACATAAGGCAATGATTTTGTCTCGTTTTCTCAAACAATCCATGGAGACCCAATCATTGTTTGTAGCAATCGTGGGTTTTTACAGGGCCAGGGTGCTAGCCCAAGATGAACTGCCTTACAGCGCTAAAGGACTCTAACTGCCTGCTATTTACCCATAGCTGGGGGAGAAGTGTAAAGTGAACACAAACTTTCCTAGCCAGAGTTTGAACCAATTCCATTCTCTGTGCTGTCAACCATTAGGCCACCAGCACCTCTGCTGCTGTGTTTGCTGTTCTTACAAAATCAAATTTCCTTTGCAAAAGCTAATAAGCCTTGCCTACTGTTCATTTATGAAACGTTGGTGTTGTTTGTTTTCTTACACTATACAGGGGTTTGATAGTTTGTTGGTTCCTGTCATAGAGAATAAATTGACTGTCAAAACCATGACTCATTGAATGAGAATTTAATTCCATTTCAGTCAACATCCAGAATTTATGTTCCTTTTAAATTTAAGGTATATATATATATATATCTTCTTTTTTTTTTTTTTGACTTATTAAAACATCAGCACTTCAGTGTTATACTTTTACTTAAACATTGTGATGTAAACATTTTTGTAAAACAACTCTAAAAATGCTTCTGTTTTCTTTCTTTTTTGCTCATAATTTTTCTGGACTGGATGAAAAAACTTTTAAAAACTTTTGAGAGTATTAATTTCGATCTCACTCTTTTAATTTTAAACTTGTCAAAAAAGGTCCATGCAAAGCTGCGATCTTCCCTAAAAAACACATATTTGATTATTTTGGTAAAAATGCTGACGTTTCAGTGACGTCATCCAGTGTTGAGACAAAATGTGTCTCTTTCAATTCGCTCAATTTTGGGGTGCTTATTCCCTACTTCATCCCAATTTTTTATTAAAAAACAAAAAATGAAAACAATAATTTCAAGTTCAAAAAAGAAACCATAGGAGGAAATGATGCAAAAAAAAGAGAGAATTTGAAAAACAAGAGAATAGCCTGAAGATCACAGCATGTGAAACAGACTGTTGTGAAGAAAAATCCATATAATTAATTTTTTAAAAATTGACTATTGCAAACAAACGCATACCTCAACCAAAGTTCAGTTTTCTACAACTTCAGTCCGCTCGCATAGTATAATGGTTAACACATCTACCTCATATGCAGAAGGTCCCAGGTTCGATTCCCGGTATGGGTGAAGAGTGTGGAAAACTCTTCATTAGGACAAATTTCCCAGTGCATTCTGCAGCTAATTGAGTACGCTCTAACCGAGTTTAAATTCTAACAGAGAAAGTTGTTTGTTTTTTGGGGGTTTTTTTTGGGTTTTTTTTCCTTTCTTTCTTTCTTCTCTTTCAGTTTTATAAGTTTGTCAGTTTTCAGAAAAAAAATATTTTCAGATTTTAGAGGCGAGGTCTATTTACAATGTAGCTATAATGCTAAGCTGGACCCTCCTTTCCATTCATCATAGGAAAACCGCAAATATGAATTTCTCTTTCTCTCAGTGTTACTGCCAAAATTACATTATCTATATTGTAAAGTGTGTACTCTAAGTCGAGAACTACACATCCCAGAGGAAAAAAACAGGCATACTCGAAATCAGCAATTCTCAATTCACCTACAGCACGTATCAGGATTAATTTTTTTTTTTTAAATTTGATTTCTATAGAGTTTGCATTCGTGCTCACATAAAAATACTTTTATTGCTAAAGAAATCAGTGACCGCAACAATGCACCAGTGTTTAGAAGCGAGGTAAATACAATAAGCGGACTAAGTTCAAAACGAAAAAAAAGAGAAATTTATAAGTTTGACATTTTTTTTTCTTTTAATTTAATGAGCTTTCAATCTATTAGACCTTCAAACCTTCCAGAAGTTTGTCAGTTTTGAGAAAGGAAATATTTAAAGGTTTTATAAGTGGAGGTTCTATTTACAATGTAGGTATCATGCTAAACTGCACCCTTACTTTCCATTCGTCATAGATAACC
>VCCN01003880.1:10812662-10832895 GCA_006491835.1 Architeuthis dux
AATCATTATGTCGGATAACCTTTATCCTTTCATACACCAAACCTTTATTTGCACCATTAACAGTGTTGAAGTAGTGAACTATTAAGTCTTAAAGTAAATAAGAGAATGTGATGAAACTGCTCAAAAGATCCACAGAAACATGGGTAGATATATTTACTAAATGCATGACGGCCTTCAGTTAAAAAAATCATCTCATGGAAATTCAAATATATCCGTGAATTTTTCACAGGTAATTACTAGTTTGTACTGATAATGTACACAATGAACACATTGAGAGAAGGAGAGGAAAGTGATTTGAAACAAATATATGAAGACTTATTGTTACAGAATTACACCTCCCCCTCCTTCCTCCACTTTGATTTGACTTTATTTTCTGTACCTAACAACAATGACGTATGGTTCAGACATTAATTTAAGACAGCTAAAATTTAAGATGTCTTAAATTTAAATGAGAGAGAAGGGAAAAGAAAGAGACATTCTATTCCTACATCATCATTCAACGAAAGGAAGAAAGGAAGAGAGAAGGAGAGAGAGGGGAACATTTTTTTCACTTTTAGGGGTTAAAATCGAGGGGGGGATTTTGTTTTAAATTTTAGAGGTCAAAATTGAGGGGAAGATTTTTTTATACTTTCAGGGTTGAATCTGGGAGTAATTTCTTTTTCAATTTCCTGGCTCAAAATTGAGGGGTGAAGTTTTCTTTTCATTTTTAGGGGTCAAAATCGAAGGGAAATCTTTTAAGGGTCAAATTGAGTGGAAGATTTATTTTTTTCACTTTTAGGGGTCAAAATCAAGGGGAGGATTTTGTTTTCAATTTTAGGGTTCAAAATTAAGGGGGGAGTTTCTTTTTTTCAATTTTGGAGGTCATAATTGAGGGGTGATTTTCTTCACTTTTAGGTGTCAAAATTGTGGGGAAAATCTTTTTTTTTCACTTTTAGGGGTAAAAAATGAGGGTAAATATTTTTTCACTTTTAGGGGTCAAAAGCAAGGGGGAACATTTTTTCCCTTTCAGGGGTCAAAAGCTGGGGGAACATTTTTTCCATTTTTTTCTTTTTCAGCTGAGCAAGGGGAAACAGTGTTGTTATATTTGCAGTTGTTTCCCCCAGGCAATGCTGGGTATTATTGCTAGTCTTTACTATAATTTTTTTTCTTTTTCTTCCTGCTCTACTCTTCTCAGCCCTAACCATTCATAGTAGAAACTTGACATTTTGTATATACACTCCCCTCAATGAGTAGGGGAAACAGTTTTTTGTTTTTTGAAAATTCGGCTTAGTAGCTGAAATAGTTGTGTTTTTCTATCTATGTATGCGTCACGTGTATAGCCCTAACCTTTCATAGTATAAATTAGAAATGTTGCACACACACCACAATGAGTAAGGAAAAGAATTCTTTTGTTTTTTGAAAATTCAGCCTAGTGCCTGAAATAGTTGAGTTTTTAAAAAGATTTATGTGTCACATGTACAGCCCTAACCGTTCATAGAAGAAACTTGAAATGTTGTACACACACTCCCCTCAATGGGTAGGGAAAACAGTTTTTTTGTTTTTCAAACATTTGCACTAGTGGCTGAAATAGTTGCGTTTTTCTATCTCTGTATGTGTCACGGGTAGAGGCTGCACGAATGGAGTCAAAGAGGAATTTAACTCTGAAGCAGCCAGTCTTATTTTTCTATTATTCTTAGCAGCTTTATGCAGGCCCACATGTATGTAAATCCTGCCCACACACGCATGTATCCTAAATACATACATGTATAAACATCCTGCAAACAAACATGTATGCACATCCTCAACGCACACACACACACACACACATATGCACTAAGTTCTGTTTATTTTCAATTTCACATCCAATGTTTTCCTTGCTGCATCTTTACATTGCAAATGTGTAAAAGTAGGTCGCAGTTACACGGCCTTGAATTCAGCAGGAAGGTTTTCAAATGTAATCGTAGTTCTTCTCAACCTTTAGGAAAACTATTTTACCATTTCAATTGCAGCCTTCAAAAAAGCAAAAAAAATCTGAGAATATGAACTGGAGATTAGCATCATTAAGAAGTCAGTTGAGCAGTTGCCTTTAATGGAATCTGTGTGTATACATACACGCGGCGGTAAACAAGCTGGTAGCCAAATGAAATTAAGAGGAAATTGATAGCAAAAAAAGAATGATAATACAAATTCATTCAGTTTGAATAAACAGCAAATTAACCAAACTAGGGCAGTGCCCATTCCAAAGGTGCATGTTTGGAAGAAGCCAGACTTTATGGTGTGTGGAGCAGCCTGACATAATTGTCATGTAAAACAGTTTTCGGTCCGTCGGCCAGTTGTCGAGTAAGTATTTTGGTTACTTCTCTTCAGTGTTGCCAACTTAGATATTTTATATCTAAATTTAGATCTATTGCCAATTTATATCTATAATTTTAGATAAAAGATCTGATTTGTAATTTCTTATTTATTTTTATTAGATTTCTCAAGAACCACTGATCCCAAAAACATCAAGCTCGGCACTGCAATGCTTGGTGTGTTGACTAATATATCTGGTGAATGTCAACTTCATACAATGGCCAGTTGTCAAGTAATCTCAGTGCATGCAGACAGACAGAGATTTCTTCAATTGTAGTTAGATTAAATACTCAATTCTAACAATGGAGGTCAGATTTATCTTAATTCATCAGATGCAGAGTGATTTAATGGAGTTCAAGTTTCAAGTTTCCATCGAGGCCAGTTGCGTTCATCCCCACCCCACAAGCTACTGCATAGAACTTTTTAAAAAAACAACAAGATTGCACTGTAGCAATCTTCTAAGTGAGAAGGACCATCCAGCCTTCAAAGCCAGCATTTAACCCTTGTACCTGAGCTTGATCATTGACCACTAGTAGCAAATATGCAACTAGCTAACCCAAGGGTCGGGAACCTTTTCAACCTTAAGAGCCATTTTTAGCTAAACAAAAAATAATTGAGACTATCGGAGCCGCATAATTTATCATAAACAAAAATACATACAAGAAAACATAAATTTAGCTAACTTTTTTCTTACTCAATACAATTTTTGATTTGAAATTGCTTCAATGTCCGGATCATAAAAAAAAAGAATTTAAGACACAATAACAACAAAAAGCAATATGAAGTGAAAATTAATCTGCCGGATGCTAAATACACCCTAGAAAAAAATTTGTTTGTTTGCTCATAATATAATATAATAATAAGAGCCACTCGGGATTGGCTAAAGAGCCGCATGTGGCTCTGGAGCCATAGGTTCCTGACCTAACCCATCAAAACAGCCTTGTATGTATTAAATTTATGTTACTCTCAACAACTATGAGTTGTTCTTTATTTCAAACTAGCTGTAAACCCACCCTATCATCTAACAGGTGGTTAGCTATAGCCAATTGGCTGGATACTATTTGTACATGGTCACCTCCACAACAAATAGATGATAGGGTGGGTTTTTAGCTAGTTTGAAATAAAGAACAACTCAATCTTTTTTTTGTTTATATTTTATTCTGCATTGTATATTTGGAAATATGTATTTCTTTCTTAGTAATTCTTAATTTTAAATCAAAATACATCACCCGTGTGAATTTAAAGTAAATGATTGGAAAGCATTGGAAGTATATTAAATGAATATTTTGTAAAAGTGTCCAAATACTTGTTTCACCTCATTGTACACACATACATTACAATTTTATATATATTGAAGATGTTATTCAAACTATTGTCTCCATTTTTGTTGTTTTTAATACCACACTTCAGCCATTCTTTGGCCTTCTTTGGGTATATTTTGTTATTAGTATTTACGTAGTATTTTTCCTTTTATTCTGCCTATTCATATTTTTAAGGATAAAAAAGCAAATTATAAAGACCAAATACAACATACATCTAAGAGATGGCTAAAGAATGTATGAACTAAAATATTGTGCTATAACAACAAAGATGAAGAATATCTGTAGTAATGGACACACTTGATCTCAGAACTCCATAACACAACAAAGATAAAGACAATACTCCGAATAACATATGGAGTAATGAAAATATATCATTTCAGAACTTCAGAAAATATCAAAGATGTGGACAATAGTTCAAATGATATCATCATCATCATCATCATCATCATCAGCCATTGTAAGTCCACTGCTGGACAAAGTTTTTTCCTATCTCCTATCATGACATGCGTGATTGCACTAATCTCTGCCAAGTCTTACCGGCAAACTTTTCTATCTCGTCTTTCCATCTTGTGTCTGGTCTTTTCCTACTGTCCCACGGGCACCAGTCGGTTAGCCTTTTGCTCCAAAAAACTGTCCCTTCTTCTCTTTATGTGCCCGGCCCATCTCTATTTTTGTTGCTTAATTCTCTCGTTCCATGTTGATCCTTTTCTATCGCTAAGAGTTATTCCTAACATTGCTCTTTCCATTGCCCTCTGTGCTATTAGGAGTTTGTTTTCGAGTGCTTTTATAAGTTTCCAGATTTTGCACTCATATGTCATAGCTGGTATTATGCATTGTATGTCTCTATTTATACCAAATGCTTTCCAGGCAATTGTTATTGCACCGTCTTATTTCATTTCTGCAGTCTTTCTCTAGCTTTATCGCCTGAAAATAATGAGTTGATTTTGTATAGCAGGAGAATGAATCTAAAATGTTTAACAGCACTGATCAGCCTTGGTTCAAATTCATCTCGAACCAGGAGAATAATTTTAAAAAGATTGTATTAAGCTTATAATATAGTACCGTATTTACTTGTGTATAATGCAAGAGAAAATCGGTGAATTCGGGTCAAGAGTGAAATGGATTTGTGCTTTTTATTTTTTTCATAAATTCCTATAGAAACTGTTTCTTCAGGAGTTTTGAAAAAAATAAAAAGCACAAATCCATTTCTCTCTTGACAACTTGACCCAAATTCACCGATTTCCTCTTGCATTATACACGAGTAAATACAGTGCCTTGGCAAATATATCTACTAAGTGATTAAATAGACAGACACAAATTACAATGGTCTGCAGTTTTCCTCTTTGGCACAAGTCCACTGTTATGGTGCACCCAGTTAGAAAAAAAGAACCTTCAATGGAGTCTAGACATTGAATATTCAAACAAGATATACAAACACATAATTATA
Source organism: Architeuthis dux (assembly GCA_006491835.1). Classification (NCBI taxonomy): domain Eukaryota; kingdom Metazoa; phylum Mollusca; class Cephalopoda; order Oegopsida; family Architeuthidae; genus Architeuthis; species Architeuthis dux. The sequence continues at coordinate 10,817,763 of VCCN01003880.1, forward strand.
CATAAAATTACACGTACACACATACACACATATGAATATGTAGACAAATAAAGTGCGAATCTTCATGTATTGATACAAGCCAATAATGATGAAGTTTGAGTGTTGTGTATTTGTGCATTCAAATTTGGTCATTTCCTAATGGAAATGAATTATTGTAATAATGTCCAGATTTAGCCAAGTGGAACTAACCTGTTTCCAGTTCACCTAGCAAGGACACAACATCAGAGTCCACTTTGATTGTAAATAGAAATACATTGACCATCAATGGATATCTTTTCCCAACCAATTCTCTGCCCTGCCCACCCCTTATACTAGGCTGAATGGAAGAACACTTATGATTCTTCTTAGTCTGAGTGAAATCAAAGACATTATCTTTTAAATTAACCCATAAGAACCCCGACCCATTTATCCTTGTAGTAAAATGATGGGGCTATAAAACAGAAAAACAATTTATACATTATAAAATGCATTATAAATATTTTGTTGTAGCAATGTAATGTTTTTTCCATGACTATTTTAACACTAAAAGCCCCAAGTGACATATATGTTGCAGCGATATTTTCCTAACGTTTTTTTAATATCAATTTGTTCAAGAAATGTGGTCAGAATAGGTTAAATGCAATATAGGACATTGTTAAATGTGTTAAAACTTAATTTTTATTAACAAAAACAAGGTTTTTAAAAGTAGTTATTTCTCTGACACTTGGTAACTAGGCACTAGGATGTTCAGTAGATGTTACTTAGTACATTTCATGAGTTAAAATCAAGGATAAGTGAATTTCCAGAACCTTTGAAGTGTATGTGACACCGGTGTCACTGTGGGTTCTCACGGGTTAATAAGATGTGAGGTGAAGGTAATTTTAATTATTATGTAGCTAAATCAGATGGAGGTGCGAGTGGCATAACAGTTAATGGCATGGACAATGGTATCTGTGAGCTGAGTTAAAAGTCTGGCCAAGGCTACTTACGTTCACTTTGTACGAATGCCCTTGGTAAAAGGCATGAATCCATCTTTTCTCGTCCCAACTATGGGTAAAATAGCTGGGCAGCCTGGCCTCTCTAGCCTTGGAAGGCAACCAGTCTAAGAGAAGGACAACTCTGAATTCAAAGCCAGGAACTTGAGTCCCTAAGGCAGTGCTCCTTTTGGCAGCTCCTGCGACGACACAGTGCCAAGCTGTATCAGTCCTTGCCCATTCCTTGAACAACATCGGTGCATGGAAAGGGGAGACTTACTGCATGGGCAACAGCCTGTCTTCTATATATAATCTCCAAAAGTTCTCAATGAATATCAATGAAATTTTCTGGAAGGGAGGGCAATGGGCTATGGAAGAAGTGATTAAATTTTGGTGCAGATTCATGCAAAATTACTTCCCCTGATGATGGCGTTGGCAGAGGTATGCACTCTCTGAGTGCTTTCTAGTTACCTCTGCTAAGGAATTTGGAGAGGTATATGAATTCAGTCATGCCCGTCTTTCAGTCTGTCCATACAATATCTCCAAAAGTTCTCAATGAAATTTGGATTGAGAGATATTTTTCCGTTTTTTTTCTTCCTACTTATATGCTCATGACTGTCCACATGATATCTCCAAAGATTCTCAATGAAATTCTATGAAATTTTGTGGAAGGCTGGACAATGGGCTATGGGAGCAATGATTAAATCGTTGGGTGGATTCATGCACAATTACTTTCCCTATATCGCAGTTATATATCCACACCACATAATCTCGCCAAAATTTCATGTCTGTTCATATCTCCAAAAGTTCTCAATGAATTTCAATGAAATTTTGTGGAAGGGTGAGTAATAGGCTATGGAAGAAGTGATTAAATATTCGGGTGTATCCATACCAAATTTCTTCCCCTGACAATGTTGTTGGCAGAGGCATGCACTCTCTGAGTGCTCTCTAGTTAGTGAATTGTACAAGCAGTTCACAATTAAAATCTAGGATTCTAGACAAAAAAAAACTAAATCAACTTCTAAACCAAAGCTCTACATCCATAGATCTTGGTGAGCATTCAGTGGAATATGGTCAGTTTCATCTATCAGAAGCTCTTAGAATAAGACAAGACAATCACAGATCTTTACTGTCAAGAACAAGTGAAGGGTGAAAATTGATGCAAAGAATGCCCTGATTTGGTCAACCTAATGTGTATCATTCCTCATAATGACAATGCAAACCCACATTCAGTAAAATAAACTCAGAATAAGATCAAATCATTAGTTTGGGAAGATGTACCTCAGCATCCTTTTGACCGGTGTTAATACCTTTAAATTCTTATTTATTCAGATCACTGGAACAATTTTTTAGTAGCAACACCCTTTAAAGTATGGAAGAGATCAATTCAGCACTGCTATATTCTTTTCATCCTAAATCCCAGATTCTTTTAACAAAAAATAAAAGAATTTCATAGTTGGCTTTTGCCATTGCTAATAATTAATCACTGCTACCCACAACACCGGTTTATTTCTGGGTTTAGGTTATTCATGTGTTCTGACATTTATATCTATCTATGTATCCGGACTTCGCCCAGCCCTAATCGTTCATAGTAGAAACTTGAAATTATGCACACACACTCCTCTCAATGAGTAGGGAAAATGTTGTTTTGTTTTTAGAAAATTCCCCCTATAAATAGATTTTTAGAGGTGGGTGTAATTTACAATCTAAGTTTATGCCAAATTGATCCTTTAGTTTGTGCCCAGCAGCATTCTCACTTGTTTTTTTGAAAATTTTGACCATTTAGTGATCACAGCCCACCACCACTGTTTAATTTATAAGGTAAAAAGAAGCATATATAGGTGGTGGTGATTCATAATTTCCCTTGGAATTCTAGTGATGATTATGTTCTTTACAAATAAATTTAAGTTTTGTTACATTTGAACAGGTTTATATTCCCTCTTCAAAATTGCAACACTACTTTCTAAACAATCTAATATACACAGGTGTAACTGGAGATTTTTGGGCCTGGGGAGCTCGGCTCCTTGAGGGGCCCCCTCCAACATTTAGTGAGATTTTTTATTGTATAACATCATTGGGGGTCTCGGGGGGCGATTTAGAATCGCCCCCAAACCTCCTCCTTCAGCTATTCCCCTGATAATATATACTGTATGTGATGTGCACATATGAGAGTAATTTTCTGTTAAACTGCAAACATTCCCCACTCTTTACCTTCCCTAACCTAGTTCTTTCATTTCCAATAGTTTTATTGCAGAACAATCTTCTATTCTAAGCCAAGGAAAATTATCTTTCCAGTCGTTTGCACTGCAATGAAACTGATTTCCTTCATACAAACTGACAGACTTTTTGCCAGTTTAAAATCCACAATTCAAATGGAACTGACGCTGCAGGCAAAGGCTGCACTTCTGTTTCGCTTCTACTGTTTCTCCAACTTCTGCCTCTTCAGCTTTTTCCACTTCATTTTAAAATTTATTTCTCAATTCCTTTCTCTTTTTCCAATTCACTTTTGTTTCATCTTCTTTTTCTGAGCCTTCCACTTTTCTCGATTTCTGATTTTTCTTCTTCTTCTTCTTCTTCTTTCTCTCCAGTTTTTTCTTCTTTAAATTTATTTTTCAATTCCCTTCTTTTTTTTCTGTTCTCTTTTGTTTATTTCTTTTTTCTATTCTTCCACTTTTTTCAAGTTCTGTTTTTCTTCTTCTTCATCTTTTGTTTCTTCTTCTTTCTTTCCAGCTTTTTCTTCTTCATCTTTAAATTCATTTCCCAGTTCCCTTCTCTTTTTTCTCTTTTTCTTCTCCTTTTTAAGTCTTCTGCAGTTTCGTATAGGAACTAAATGCACAAGAGTATTCTTATTACAATCACCTTCTGCTGTATTTTAGTTCATAAAAATGTGAGAATCCAGCAGAAACATGAGTAGGTGAGCACATGCAATGATGTGCTACTAAGATGAAGTAGGTCACTCTACAACTTGTGGTGTGCATGTATTATGTAATAGTGAATGTATGTATGTATGTGTGTCTGTATTTATGTATGTTCTGATTTGTAAGCCACGGTTTTGCACCTAGGAAACTGAAATTTGGCATAGCTGTACATCTTTTCAAGGCAAAGGTCATAGGCTATATGAATTTTTTCTGTGTATGTGAGTGGATCAAAATCTTTTTACATTTTACTGAATTTTCACTTTTTTGGGTCTAAAGTTAGCTACTGAAGTTTTTAATGAATTTTCATTTAGTGAATATTTGGTGTCTAAAGTAAGCTACTGAGTACTGAATGTACGATCATTACACTTTCCTAACTAGAATCAGAGTGTAGTATCTACTCAATACCCAGCCCATTGAATTGCAATCAGTTATGATTTCTGTCTGAAAAAGCTACATTATTTATTTATTCTGTTATATAAGCTGGTTGCCAAAAATATAGCTTTTAATTTGCACATGAATAAATGTGTACGTCATAACTTGTGCAAACAAGTCCAAGTATAAATTTGTATAACTATTTATTCATATTCATCTGTATGTGCTTCTTTCCCTGCATGTTTTTTTTATTTACTTGCAGAGTCTTACATATGCTTGTGTGAGTGAATGTGGGTACATATATCTTGCATGAACTTGAATGCTGTTGGGTACTCCCACTACTACTGTGACATCACCTCCAACTACCACATATTCAGGAGTACCAAGTCTCACTTAAGCATTTATCTGGTCTTTGTGAGAAGTGCATTTTATGATAAAGCTTCGTTGTGGGAAGCCATATTGTGAACAGAGAGTCAAAGAGCAAATAGTCCATTGAGCAACAGATTGTAAACTGAGTTACATTTCAAGTAGCCAGATGAAGTTATCTTATTACATTGTGTGACCAGAGGCAACAAGGACACAGGATTATGCCAATAGTTATATGCTGATAATAAAAAGCTGACAAAGAAACCAGCCGATACAACATTGGCGACGCAGTAAACAGGCGATATAACAGATGCAGTTTTATGTAAGTGTGGAAACATGTGTTTACATTTGTATATAGGATGGGTGAAAAGAAACTTTATTATTTATTGGTTGATTGTAGTCAAACTAGCTTTACTTTGGACCATACAATGGTAGAATTTGCCTTCTGTGTTAAAACTCAATGTAGGCACCAATCTCTGTAAGCACTTTGGTATGGCCTTGATAGACCTTTGCAGGAATTCTGGCGGTAGGTTGGTCATAACATGTCGAATGCACTCCTCCAGTTGATCCAGGGTTTGTGATTTAGTGCAGTACACCTCCTCCTTCACCCACCCACACAAGAAGAAGTCACAGGGCGTAAAGTCAGGGCTTTTACAATTATATGAGATCTTTACAGTAAGTTTATATTGAAACATAAACATAGTTAAATAGTTTATTGATAGGGAAATTTATATTGAAACATAAGTATAATGATAAGATATGTACAAATATTTAAAATAAAGACTTTTGTCAGGACTTATTGTGAGAAAACCATTCAAAATGGTTTCAAATGTCATTGAAGAGGGGACATCATTTTCAATAGGCATCAAAACTAAAGCATGTTACCTATAAAATAATATTTTTTTTTATTCATGTGCTAAATCTATTAAGTAATTATTTTATTTCATGATTGATCTTTTTCTCAAGGGAATAGTGAAAAAGTTCAATATTGATATTTATTTGTGGGCCCCCTCAATGTCTTGGGCCCCCTTCGTGGCATAGTTTGCATATAGGCTAATCCGGCCATGCACAAACCTGTCCTTTCTATTAAATGTTTGAAACATCAGGCAAAGATGGCAATGCAAAACTTCAGACAACCATACAAATGCATTATTCAACCTGAATCTCAGCTCAAAAGTCAGTCTGTGCTCAGCAACTGCACATAAATCAATGATCACACTTCAAGATTGTGTCATAAGCAACAGATAAGAAAACGTAGTTATATATGTAGGTACATCAATAAGTCTACAGCCTAATGATGAAAAAAGCATTTATTTTACACATCAAATATTCATTTTTCTCCTTGTCAAAGCACTTAATTCAGTCATGAATATTAATCACATGGATCGAACAATATACAGTGAAAATTTCTGATCAACATTCAGTTAATAACTACATCACATGCTATGGACATTGATCCACCCTTATATATATACTAGAATATTAACGTCATATGACGTTTTTTTAATACTAGGAATATACTTATACACTATGGATAATAGCAGGTTTTCTTTTTTTTGGTCATCCATATTTAGCTGTCCTATAGAAGGAAAATTGACTCCACACTCAATTTACAGTTGAAGTGATTTTAACATACACATGTTAAAAGCAAATTTCTCAACAGATACAAGCAAAAAACAGTTTGATATGTTTTGAGCATTGCAAAGACAAAAACAATGGCTATTATATATATATTAATAATTCATTAATCATTGGATGGTTCAGTTTATTACTTGATCCTCCACTTCATGTACAGAGATTTTAAAAGCGTCTAATATCTGTTTTTAAAACCATCATCTTCAGACATATGTTGGGGCTATGTATGAAAAATATCCAAGTTGTAGCTGGTCTACACACTTAGATATGAACAGATATTTAGTGTGACCAAAATCAGCATTACAAAGCCACAAACCATGACGTTTATAGATAAATGTATGTATGCATATACATATATCTACACATATGCATATATACCAACATACAGACATATATGTATACATATAGACAGATATAGATACACACACATATATATATACACAGATACACACACACACACATATATACACACAGATACACACACACACATATATATATACACACACAGATACACACAGACACACACACATATATATACACACACAGATACACATATATATATATATATATATGCATAGAGAGACACATTTGTCTCGCACCTCCAAAATATATTTATGTACATATATATATTTATGCACATACGCATATATATATATGTGCATATTTATACACATATACATATATTTACACACATACACCCATATATAGAGAGAGAGAAAAAGGAGGAGAAACATGGTTGTAGTCTGCTTGTCTAGAAAACAAGGGTGATGAAGATGGGGGAAGAGATGAGAAAAATAGAACAAAGGAAAGATGAAGAAGAGTAAAATAGAAAGAAATAAGACACTGGGAGACGATGAGTGAAATGCAAGACAAGGTTAGCTGAACCATGCTAAGAAGAAGGCCCTAAGCATATATGAATTACATTCTGCCAAGTGGCTAATGCTTATCTCAACAAATATGTTCTTGAATAAAAGCACCCCAAGCGCTAAATTACATAATAGAAACCACCTTCAAACAGAAGGATGTTTTCTTGGAAATAGTGAAAACAACTTAGTGTAGCTTAGTTGGGTTCAGATTTGGTTTGAGAAGGACGAAAGTTAAGAAATAATCTTCAAAAGGCCTGATTCTGGAATTAGTTTGGGATGGAGAAAAATTATAACAATATGATTCTATCTTACATACTGGGCCCAAAGAACAAATCCAAAAGAGTGTGTGTATACACACACTCACACATATATACGGACATTTTGCTTCTAATTGCTTGGTCTTGAGTGTTAAAAACAGGAACATTATGCAAGAAGGACCAGATTTTTTGCAATCGACATAACAAGGCATACATTTAGTCTTGTTTTGTGGATCTGGATGCTAAATTTTAGCTATGTTGATTGCAAAGAATTTGGTCCTTCTTGCGTAATGTTCCTGTTTTTAACTCTCAAAAACAAGTATTTAGAAACAAAATGTCTATTTGTTCAAATACTTATGACAGGTACTGTTTATACAGTTAATGCATATATCTATTTATCTATATATACAGATAATACATCTATATACATATATAGGTACATCAATAAGTCTGCAGCCTAATGATGAAAAAAGTATTTATTTTACACAACAAATATTCATTTTCAACATAATCTCTGTCCTTGTCCATGCACCTAATTCAGTTTTGAATATTAATCACATAGATTGAACATTATACAGTGATCTAAATTTAGCTAATAACTGAGTGTCAGGCAACAGATTTATCAATCCACCCTTGTACGTACATGTACATATGTGCGCATGAGTGCATATGTGTGCGTGTGTGTATACACTAATTGTATATATATCTACTTATATAATGAGTAGTGTGATTTTTTTTCTGTTTCTTAACAATGGACTCTTCCACTTCATGGTAACAATTTTGCTGATAAAAACATCTTCTACCCACTATTTGAAACAATAGACACTTCTACTTGAGTTCAGAAGTTTCTTTTCTAAAAAAAAATCATTTCATAGAAATTCAAGTATATCTGTGAATTTTCACGAAAATTAATACGTGTTCATATAAAGATGTGGGTTGGTGTGTTACCAGCACAGAAAACAGAATGTGTTTGCATTTCAGCTGAGGTTTCTATGTTCCCATTACACTAATACCCTTATGAAAGCCATGAATCCACTTCTCTCTATGTTCTGTCTCATCACCACTTTTAGAATTATATTGTTATAATTTTAAATTTAAAATATAAACATAAACAAGACTAGCATTCCAAATTATGAATCACTGCCACCCATATCTGCTTCTTTTTACCTCGTAAATTAAGCAGTGGTGATGGTAAAATTAAGTTACCTTGATGAAAATACTGCCAGTATAGAAAAAAACAAGCGTGAATGCAGCCAGACACAAACTAAAGGATCAATTTAGGATGAACTTACATTGCAAATACATACGTGTATGCCTAAAAAAATCCCTAACACATGCACACCTCATATATATATGTGTGTGTGTTGGTTGGTTATCCAACAACCACTTGCTAATTCCTTCAAGTGAAATATTCTCACACTTATTCTGATACATCATCATTTGATTTGAGAGATATGAGATGCCATTTCTAAAGATGTATTGATTAGGACCCAAGTTGGTATAAATGATTTATCAAATTACTACCAATAATAAATTCCAAAATCTTGGAAAACTGCTTATACAGATTGGGCAATAATTAGCTGCTTTCATTTTAGTGATACCACCCGCCTCCCCGGGCTTTCTTTTTGTTCAGGAATCAGGTCTTCTGAAGATTATTTCTTGAATATCTGAAATCAAGAGACGGCTAATTGCTAGCGGCATTCTTTATTGATGGGTTTGATCAACAATAAAAGCAAGTTATGACCTTGAAAAGCAGAAAATGCATTAACTAAAAGATAATCAATGGAATTAAAGTCTTCTAAGTATTCAACGCAGACAAATTAAGTCAGGTTCAATTGTAAATGAATCTTGAAAGGCATTATTTAAAACACTCAATAGAAACTGTCTTTTGGCAGCATGCTGTGTTGGGGTTGATTAATTAAAAAATTAGGAAAAGAGATGATCAATGAATAAGTTACTTCTCTTGCCTTTTGTTGGGCAGTGATCACTAAAAGTCTGAAATTTCAAAAAACAAGCATGAATGCTGCTGGTCACAAACTAAAGAACCAATTTAGCATAAACAGACATTGCAAATTGAAACCCCCACTAAAAACCTATTTAGGGTGGGAATTTTAAAAAAAAACAAAATGTTTTTTTCTTAGACATAATAAGCAGTAAATGTTGAAATTTTCAGCCCTCTAGCACCTTTGGTGCTGCCTGTATGCATGATACAGGATCACTGCCACTCGATATGTGTAAGGCGGCTACTAGGAGAGCACACTGTCATGTGTCCTCCATTGTGCAGCGCTACCTTGGCAAGATGTTCTGTTAATTGGCAGCAGAGCATAATAGGCCAAGATGGCTATAGAACAATCTTGTTGCAGCATACAGCACTTGATATTCCCAGACAGTCACCCATCTGAGTAATGACCAGGCTCGACATCACTTAACTTCGGTGATCTTACGAGAAACAGTGTTTCCAATGCAATTTGGGCATGATACATACATACATACATACATACATAGCCAGCCAGACCAGCTTAAAAACTGTAGAAACCTATGTTGACAGTTTTGGTTGACAGTTTCTAACATTGCCAGTTGCTACTTACTAAATTGTTATTAGCTTTTTTCAAGCACGGACACTTTCGATTTGACTTATCCAGTTGAATTGTAGATTGCTTTTTTCTGATATTGAAGTTTCCCATTAATTTCCTCTTTGAATTTTCGATTGCAGGAGCCTGTTTTTCTTCATAATTATATTGCTTTGTTTACAATACTCTACATAGCATATATCAAGGCTACTTTGTACATCAAGTGCATCCTAAGTATTTTCTTGATTGCTTTTTAAATTCCTGCTTTCATGTGTTATTGATTAATAGTACATGACCCGTTGCTTTACTGACAGTTATCATATGTACAGCAACAGGCTCAGCTGATGACTGCTACAGACACTATAAGTATGACAGACACAGTAGGAAGGGAGAGGGGAGAAAAGAAAGTAAGATATTTCACTAAGAGTTGTAGGAAGGAAGAGGGGCTGATGACTGCTACTAATACTATAAGTGTGACAGATATGGCTTTTATCATATATATTATTGTTTCTTTTTAGCTTCCTCTTTGAAACGTAAATTAATGTTGACAAATCCTTGTAGAAACTTTACTTTCAGCACTCTGTAGGTGACTTCGTTTGACAAAGAAAAAGGTTGTCCTGCCACTGCAGGCGACTCTGATCACCAAACAATAGTGTGTTTGAATTTCGTAGATATGTTGTCATGTCAATTTCAGTCATACATGTTACTAAGTGCACAAAATCTCGGTGCCCTTAAAAAGAATGCAGAGTGCTAAAGGTTAAACTATGACTTGATACAAGTTTCTTTCTCCACCCAAAACACTTAAAAAATTAAAGTTCGGATGTTTTTCACTTGAATAACTTTAATATCAGCAACAGGAAACCAACTGTGACAAACATGATACTTTTTTCTGATTGTTCATAATGATAAACAATATTTACAGGTCTGGTTAGTCACCCAATAGAAACCATCATGTGATTAATGGCTTTTTGTAGCTTGCCGAGTTGGGGGTGATCAATTAAAAAATTGGGAAAAGGGGTGACCAATGAATAAGTTACTTCTCTTGCCTTTTGTTGTTCACTAAAAAAGAATTTTCAAAAAAACAAGCATGAACACTGCCAGGCACAGACTAAGGGACCAATTTAGCATAAACTTACATTGCAAATTGAACCCCCCACTAAAAACATATTTAGGGTAGGAATTTTCAAAAAACAAAAAAGAATTTGTTGGTCAATGATCACTAAAAAGGTTTGAATTTTCAAAAAACAAGCGTCAAAAAATGATTTTTCTAGACATAATAAGGAGTAAATGTTTAAATTTTCAACCATCTAGCTCCATTGGTGTGGCCTGTATGCATCAGACCAACTTAAAAACTGAAGAAACTTATGTTGACAGTTTTTGGTTGACGGTTTCTAATGAAGTTTTTATTATTTGCAATAACCAAATGAAATGAGGTGGATTCTCCTTGCATGCCATAAACTCATGAATGTTCACGCATATACAAGGTCTGACCAAAAAGTATCCAGCCATTTTGAATATCTCAAGAAACAGACACTCTCCTATGAGGTAACTCAGTCGACAGTAAAACACAATTGAGTACTGTGTGACCATCATATTCACAATGACCAAGCCTGCCCATTCATCACATCTTGTACAGGCTTTTTTGGCAAAACATTGCATCACCCAGGTCTGTCAGACCTCCTATTTTTTACAGCTCAATTTGTTAAAATAGATAAAAATCTGATAAATTAAAATGCAACATTTGTAATATATTGTAGAATTGCCAAACTTTAAAAGTGGTTTGCCACATGGCTTTTTGTTGCAACTCCTTCAAAGTATTCCTAAAAACCCTTACCAAGTTTACACTTTAGAAAGAACCTTGAATCTTTTAGCAACCAGTCTTCTGCTCTGCCATTTATGTCATATAAGGTTGATACAAAGGTTTCCAGCATGTCTTTGACAAAATATTTTATTCATATAAATTCATAGCATCATTATTCAGTCATCAAAGTATTTTTCCTAGCTTTCTATAATCATATGCCAACTTTCAAATGAATTGTGTATTCCATCATAAAAGAACGATTCCGGTTTTAATTCAATGAATTCTTCAAGGAATTTTTTAATATCTTGAATTTGTTGTAACATCTGACTAGACAAGGAGTTTTGCATGGAGCAAAACATGATAATCTGAAGAATGTGCCACATGGGGAAGAATTTCCTATCCCAGCTCCATGGTTGTTTGTTGCATTGCATTTGCAACATGAGGACAAGAGACGAGCAATTAAGTTAGGACCGGAATTAAAAAGTATGAGTTATGAGGATAGGCTAAAAGTGTTAACATCATTAGAAAATAGGAGGGATTGGGGAGATTTAATAGAAATGTTTAAGATTATGCATGGTTTAGAAGTAGTAAACCCTGATGTATCTTTTGCTTGAAGGGGCTACAAGGGACTAAGAGGCCACACATATATGGTAGAAGCAAATAGAAGTAGATTTAATATCAGAAAATATTTTTTTAGCAATAGAGTGGTTGGACTTTGGAATAGATTACCAGAATATGTAGTGCTATCAACAGATGTAAATGATTTTAAGAAGAATTATGATGTTTATTACACCAAGGTCCTAGACATTGTGTAAATATGATTGTTATGATGTGTGCTTGTATATACAAATTGTATACTTTTTTTCACACTAAAATAAAATGTTCAAATGTTCATTCAGCAAAATCGCCAGTTGACCTTCTTGGCTAGAGAATGGTCTTCTCTCTTCCAATAGATCATTCAAACAAGGCAATTGCTCAGTGTAGTGTTGTGCAGTAACAGTTTATCCAGGTTCCAATAATTTGTAATACAGGAACTTTTGCATCAGTCTGCTAGTCTATTATTTATGCCACAATTAGAATACAAAATAATAACAGAGACTGGAATCATTAAGATTTTGTAGGCACTTTGGCTACACGTATTGTGAGGTCCCAGTAATATTTTCAAAAGGAAAAAAAATTTAAAAGGAAAATTAAATTATTTTTTTTATTTTTACAATCCATTATTCATATTATAAAGTCTGTATGATGTCATAAAATATCATATGATATATAGGTATATAGTACAGTGTTTATTTTGCCATTGTATGTTTACTACAAGTATATATATACAATATATTAATTGAACTCTTTTTTTAAATACATAATTTAGAGTATTTACACTTTGATTTGACATTCACAAATGAAATAACTTTTCACTTAATCTCTGGAGGCCCTCCAGCTGGCGGAGGCCCCTAGGCTTGGGGCTCATGCCTTAATCTGGCACCAACTAGAATCATGTCTTTCAGTCATAAAATTAAGCAATGAAATTCTATACATAACAAGGAATATTTCCAAATATCTGGCCTGAATCAAGGCTGCCTCATTGGCAAGATCTTTGGGCTGAAGCCACAACAGAAATTGATTATGAGAAAGTCAGTGATTCATTTTGAAGTGAAATTGATGTAAAGCTCTGATAAAACAAAGGTTCCGAGTCCTTTCCACCAAAAATTATCATCTTTGCATTCATTACTCATTCAGACAGAGAAATCCATACAAAACCTATTCAGTGAGCCAATGTCCTTAAAAGGTTGGCACACTGCAAAACCACAACGGCTGCCAAATGTGTATTCAGATATATATATATGTAAGTATGTAAATATACATATATGTATGTAGAACTAGCAAGGTGATTTGGCACTGGCCAGGTCATAATGTCAAGTAAATAACTGCTACCAATTAATAATAACTAGAAAAGACACTCAGAGAGTGCATACCGCTGCTAATGCCATTATCAGGGGAAGTAACTGTGCATTGATCCACCCCAAAATCACTTCTTCCATGGCCCATTGCCCATACATCCACAAAATGTCATTGAAATTCATTGAGAACTTTTTGAGATATCGTGTGGACAGACATGAACTTTTGGCAATATTATGTGGTGTGGACATATAACTACGACGTGGGGGAAGTAATTGTGTATGGATCTGCCCCACAATTTAATCACTCTTTTTGTAGCCTATTGTCCACCCTTCTGCAAAATTACATTGAGAACTTTCAGAGATATCGTGTGGACAGACAAAAAGAATGGATAAATATATCTCAATCAATAAGAATTTCTGGATCAACTCAAATCAGTCATTCCATAGCCTATTGTCCACCCTTCCACAAAATATCATTGAAATCCATTGAGAACTTTTGGAGATATCTTGTGGACAGACAAAAAATTGGAAAAAGGGGTGGTCAATGAATAAATTACTTCTCTTACCCTTTGTTGGGCAGTGATCACTAAAAAAGTCTGATTTTTTTTTAAAAAAAGCATGAATGTTGCCAAACACAAACTAAGGGATCAGTTTAGCATAAACTTACATTGCAAATTGAACCCTCCCACTAAAAACCTATTTGGGGAGAATTTTCAAAAAACAAAAACAGTTTTTACCAGACATAATAAGGAGTAAAGTTACTTGTCTTTTGTTGGGATCATTAAAAAGTTTGAATTTTCAAAAAACAAGCATGAACACTGCCAGACACAAACTAAGGGACCAATTTAGCATAAACTTACATTGTAAATTGAATCCCCCACTAAAAACCTATTTAGGGTGGGAATTTTCAAAAAACAGAAGAACCTTTTTTCTAGACAAAATAAGTAGTAAATGTTTAAATATTCAGCCCTCTAGTTCCATTGGTGCAGCCTGTACACACGACACATACATATATAGCCAGCTAGGCAGAATCACTTGAAAACTGAAGAAACCTGTGTTGACTATGTTGATATTTTTGGTTGATGGTTTCTAACTCTAAATTGAAAAACAGGAAAAATAATACAGCAGTTTTTAGACTTTACGTCAAGGATTATTTTTCATTTATTGATTTACTAGCAGAGTACCCATAGCAGGATTATTTATGTATGGATCAGCACTTCTGCCTAGGATCAGAGGATCTGCATGCTCTGCCAAGGATCAGAGTGTATTATCTGTATGCTCTTTGAAAAGTGTTAAACACACAAAATGTATACAAATAGTTCTTCGGACGATTGATCTCCTTGTTGTTGTTGTTAACACTATGTTTCGGCCGATCCATTCTTCGGCCTTCTTCAAGTGTAATATCCAAATGTGATGGGGTAAACAGAAGTTTTTAATTTCAATAATTATAACATAAGATTTAGGTGTTTCTTTATCCTTGTCTTGAAACAACAAGAA
>VCCN01003880.1:10842560-10856405 GCA_006491835.1 Architeuthis dux
TTAAATTTCTATAAAATAGTGGTAATGGTGTACTTATTTATGGGCAATCGTGTATAGTGACATAGAGATATTGTGTTGGATACACTGGTTCTTGTACAATCACCAAAGCAACGTGTCAGTACCTAGATGGGTGATCTCCAAATGTATTGAATACCTCTTTCCTTTGGAAGCCTTCAGCAAGGTCAAGAGGGAGGAAGTGAAACTTGGGCACAACACTTCCTCCATACTAAGCACCCAGGCACAGCAGCTCAAAGTCCTGAAGCTGCTAAGACCATTGACCAAGATGAAATGAGCCATAAATATATAGTGACATAGCAAATATTAAAAGCATATATAGTAAGTAAGAAGATGCCCAAATTTCCATAGCACATCTAGCATGTGAACAAATATAGCAAATAGTTATATACTAGCTATAGCTTAGTTTTTACACAAGGCAATAAATATAGGTCACCCATTGAGGATCAAATTGACTACTCAGTAGTAATAATCTGTGAGACCTGCTTGCTTATCAAACTACCTAACTTTGTTTCTCTTCTCTCCCTTCTTACTCTCTTATTAAGCTACCTAACTTTCTATTCCCTCCTATCCCATCCTACCCTCTTATAAAAATACCTAACTTTCTTTTCTCCCCTCTCCCTTCCTACCATGTCAATCATACTTATAGTATTAGTAGCAGCCATCATCCGAGCCTGTTTTTGTAGACCTATGATAACTGACAGCATTACTACTTAGTACTACTACTACTACTACTTTTTTTCATTACCTTAATACATTGGTTCTTAACCTTTTTGACTCCATGGCTCACCTTGGCAGCACAACAATTTTTATGTACCCTTACTATAATATAGTAATAATAATAATAATAAGTTTGGTAATCTTGAGCCTACTACAAATGATCTTGATTTCAGGTTCTAATTTAGTTAGCTTCAGTCGTAAGTCTCCTAATCAGTTAAGCCTTAGCACAACCCAGTTTTGAGCCACGGAATGCTTTTCGCTCTTGACAACCAAATTCCAAATTGCCCCCCAATATATTTAAATTGCTCCCTTGTGGGGTTGTGTGTCCCACATAGAAAATCACTGCCTTAATACTTTCAGGTTAATCTTTATATTTTTCTGCTTCATAGGCCATTAAATTTTGTTCTTAGCTATTCCTTTTTCTTGAAATTTGGCTCCCTTTCCAACATATTTCTAAACACTCATTCTGTTTACAAGATTGAATCTTCCATAATGTGAAGGATTTGTCGATAAACCTTAATGCATTCAGATGTAAAAATTCCTGAATTTTCTTTGATGCACAATATTGTACACACATATTCAGGACATCTTAAAATATGGCTGTAAAGAAAAAAAAATTGAAAATCCTCTATTCATATGGTAAATTGCATCAGGTTTTATTGATCAGATAAGAGTAAAGCAAGAGAATTTAATTGCTAATTTCAGTAAAGGCGGACACAGAGGTAGAGGGTGAGGGGGTAGACAAGAAGTAAAAAGTCAGAAAAATGGAAATTTAATGAAAAGGAGAGAAAAAAGAACCAAACAAATCATAATAACAAAAACAAAAAGATCAGGAAAGTAAGGAAAAGAATATTTTAAAAATTATTTTTAAAAATGTGAAGAAAAGAGAGGGAATAAAATGGATAAATATAAAGAAAGAAGAACAGTAATAAGAAAGAACAGCAATAAGGAAGAAAGAAAGAAAGAAAGAAAGAAAGAAAGAAAGAAAGAACGGTAATAAGAAAGAAAGAAAGATGGAAAGAAAGAAAGAAAGAAAGAAAGAAAGAAAGAAAGAAAGAAAGGGAGAAAGAAAGAAAGAACATCAATAAGAAAGAAAGAAAGAAAGAAAGGAAGAAAGGAAGAACATCAATAAGAAAGAAAGAAGGAAAGAATGAAAAGAACAAAGAAAGAACAGCAATAAGAGAAAAAGAAAGAAAGAAAGACAGAAAGAAAAAGGAAAGAAAGGAAGAAAAAAAGAACAGCAATAAGAAAGAAGGTAAGAAAGAAGAGCAATAAAAAAGAAAGAAAGAAAGAGCAATTGAGAAAAAAAAGGAAAGAAAATACTAGTCCTACAATGCATATTGTCTAAACTTAGTAGAACAATCAACGAGAAAGCAAATCCAAGAAGAAGAGAAAGAGATGGAAGAATCAAACCGTATACTACACTAGTATTATCTCATACATTTTGTTAACTATTTTAATGATTCATGATTGGTCTTTGTGGAGCCAGGATTTGAATTGTAGTGGTCAGCAATGTGAAGCTGATTATGACACATACGCCTGGGTGGAAAGTTAAGGGATGTGGTCTGTAAGGAAGAGACAAGGTAACTGTTACCCTGGTAACTACCATCACCATCATTATCAGCCTTTATTTATTCAAGTGTAGCCAGCATATGTTCCTGTCTTCCCTTATCCGACCCCCCCCCTCTCCCAACTTTTTTTTTCCCATTAAAAGGATGAATCACCCTAATCAAAAGGATAAGGGTGGGGTTCGTAGACAATCAGGGTGGTTAGGAGTGGATAGGTAGTCCTAAGCAGGCGGCTCCTGCTAGCACCCTGGCATGGACCAGACATATCTCTCGACTCATTGACAGAGACTGGTAGCCTTTGTCTTCTTTTCTACTTTTTCTTAAAAAAAAACAAAAGTTAAAAAGGTGGTGAAATCTAGTTATGAAAAGGTTGATTATTTACCTCTTCCAACTTCGTCTGCAGAGGTGTATGTATATTGTCCATGCAATATCCCCAAAAGTTCTCAATGAATTTCAA
The DNA here is from genome assembly GCA_006491835.1 of Architeuthis dux. Classification (NCBI taxonomy): domain Eukaryota; kingdom Metazoa; phylum Mollusca; class Cephalopoda; order Oegopsida; family Architeuthidae; genus Architeuthis; species Architeuthis dux. The sequence continues at coordinate 10,845,321 of VCCN01003880.1, forward strand.
TGACATTTTTTGAAGAGTGGCCCATGGGCTAAGGAAGAATTAATTAAATTTGGGGGCAGATCCAGGAATTATGTTTCAATTGAGAGATATTTTTTCATATAAGACAACAGTCTAAAACAAGGATCCGCAACCTTTTTGCCTCTGCAGGTCGGATCGCGTATCAATCAGTTGACGGTGGGCCATATAAATGCCATAAAAAAGCTTGAAATATTTTAATTATCCATTTTATTACATGAATCAATGAATAACGCATGCTAGAAAATTGTTTGTGCTTAACCAATGATGTCAATTAGTAATCAAAGAACTCAATTTAGTCACAATTTATTTGAATCAAGGCATCTTTTGAATCTAATAAAAAGACACAAAGAATCTTTAAAACATAAGCATATATGCAGTAAGCATATTATCTCAATATTTACTCGTGGGTCAATATCCCTTGGCAGGCCAGATTCAGCCTGCAGGCCGTAGGTTGCTAACCCCTGGTCTAAAATATGGAAAATTGAAACTTACATATTGTTACATATTAGATTTATGACACACATTATACATTATATTCTTTTGGACCAGTTTCCCTGTCTTTGTTGTCTTTATCACAGCATTTTGGCTGATGTAGTCTCTGGCTTTCCTCAGTTATCTGTCTCATTCGGTAACCTTCATTTGAGCCATGGGGTGTGTTGCTTTTATTCCCATACCTGTCACATCTTGAGCTTAGGAAATTTCAGAACTTGAAATTATCATTGCTTTGTTTGGATTAATTCAGACTACCTAACACAAATGTCCCAACAGAACAAGGTTCAACTTTTAAAAAATAGAATACACATCCAAAGAATGCCCAAGTGTATGGTGGCCAAAACGTTGTAACAAGAAAGCATCGAAAGGCAAGAGAATTAGTCCAAACAAAGTAATGCAATCAATAAAAACACCTTGTCTAAAAATATTCAGATAAAATTGCAACCATCAATTCATAAGAATAAAGATGACAAAAACAAGAAAAGAATCAATGTATAATAGTAACAATATCTCATCTCAGAAATTCAGATAAGAATTATGATACACCCAAGCTGAAAAGTTACATAAACATGATATTCGATAGTTGAGTTTGGATTATGGTAGACATGTTTTTATAGTTTAAAAAGTAGAGTGCAAGACAATGACAAACTTTACTCTTGACAAGTTTGAAATATAGCTTTCTAAATGGTAAGTAAGTATCTTGAGTTATCCCCTTAGACAGAAGAGTGCTTATCGACTTCCGGTTCTGGGTGGAGAGACGCCATGTTGATTTTAAGAGATTGTACACAATGCACGTGTCAGAGTCCCGTTGCTGTAAATAAGTATGAATCAATTGAATCTGTGAGTATGTCTTTTGTCGCATTTTAAATCTGTTGATATCTGTCATAATAATCTTTACACTAAATATACAAAGATCAAAGCTTTTGCAAGAAAACAGAACCTGTCCCTCACTTAAACATTTTGTTTATAACTGGAATGATGAAATATTCAATTTTAAAGATGGGCACCTCATTGTAGGTATTTATTCGCCTCCCCACAAGGGGCAGAATGTGACACAAGGTCAAGTTTAACGTGGGGGTATATGTGTGGGCAAGAACAAAAATTGCCCAGCCCCAGTGTCACGAACATGACAGGGCAACCCACGACCACCCCCCCTCCCTTTCCTGAGTCTGGGCATAGTATAGTTTTTTGAGGCCATAGGAAGATTCCTGGGCCAGGTAAGTATGGTCACGTCACTGTTAGATTATGGTTAGCGAGCTAGTCTGGCAGAACATTACTACTGTATAGTGAGTTCATTTTTCAATGGGTTCCCCACACTTTTGGCCTTGTGCCTGACTAAGCTAAACTTAGTAAATACCTTTAATTTTGAAGATTAAAGAAATAAAAACCTCAAGTAAATAATAACAGTTAAAAATAACAAACATACAATTAATCAACTGTAATGAATTTAGACAGCAGATATAAAAGCAGGTTGGACCTAATTAGCTGTTCTGGCTGTAGATTGGAGTCCCATTGCTGACTACTTTATTAGAGTATTCGTTTACAAATTACAGATGTACAACATTGAATCAATCAAACCATTCTGAACAAAATATTTGTAGATTTTAAACTGGAAAGTCACAGACTAGAGTGTCGGCAACATGTTGAGCAAGATTTTCTTACATTTATCTACAAAACTATTTATTTAATATTGGATGAAAGCCTATGATGAGATAACATGACAGGCCATTGTATCACATGCTATTTACAAGGTCTGTCTGAAAAGTATTCAACCATTGTGAATATCTCGAGAACAGGTCACACAATCTTGATATAACTTGGCAACCAATCAGAGGGGACCTTACTACACATGCGTGAACAGAAACTCTACCATTGGGTTACTCAGTTGACAGTGAGACGCCATTGAGTGAGCCATGTTTGTCTGTCTGTCCACTCAAGATCTCCAAAGATTCTTAATAAATTTCAATGACATTTTGTGGAAGGGTGGGCCATGGATTAAGCTAGAATTGATTAAATTTTGGGGCTGATCCAGGAATCTTTTTTCGATTGAAAGATATTTTTTGCTATATTAAGACATCAGTCCTAAAATATGGAAAATCCAAACTTACACATCTGCCGACACAAACTAAGAAACCTTAGCTATATATAAACTTATTTTGATTTAGGTTTTATTGACAATGGCGTTTGCTGAGGTATGTGCTGTCTGAGTGCTTTCTAGTTCTATTTCTGTGTTATATTTTATGAAATGATCTACATTGTAGGTTCACTACTTATAAGGCCACATATCTCAGATGAGTATTTTTTTTAGGTAAGAAGAAAGACATATGCATTCTACAGCATCAGAATAATTTTTCTGGAAAATAAATAGCAACAAATTTTAATTATTTTCATATACTTTTTTCTTAAATATGTTAAATGATTTGGATGTACAAAATATAATAAGCTTTATGCTGAATTGACAGACCTGTCTGTGTTATGCTATATGATAAGCTGTAGAAAAGAATCAACAAAGGCTATCACAAAGAAAGGCAAAACTATTGCACTGGAACCTGATATTTGACAAAGGGTCTACAGAAAAATATGTTTTTTTCCTTTCACTGAGTCATGAAGACTACTAAATCTGGGATCAATATATGAAATACGTTGCCCAGATTAAAAAAGAAAATGGTGTTGAGTTAACTGAAGCAGAGTGAAAGGGGAGAGGAAGTTTATGGTAGGCAAGTGTAGGGCTGTGAGACATCAGAGAGAGGATAGGGAAGAAAAACAGTATATGAAAGCAATAGAAACACACACACACACATGAAAAGATGTTCTGAGCAGGTGCAGAGAGAGACAGGATTGCAGAAAAGGGGGATGATAGTGTGGGTCTGCAGGCCTCAGACTATAAAAAAAAGAAATGAGTAAAACCTTAATTTGGTGGTCTCAACAGAGTTGGGAAATGAAGGATTTCTTCTTCACTTGTGGCTAACCTAGTTAATGTCTGTGTAATTAAGTTTGGTGAATAGAAGCACGGAATCAATTGTTCGATTTCAGAAAGGATGAGCAACAGCGCAAAGGGTTGGAATTGTGAAGATTCAATGATGCAGTCGCAGGTTCAAGTCTGGGCAGATCTGGTAACGGATTAAGTGTTTTTGAAATTTCTTGTTAAAAAATGCTAAATCTTTTTATGAAAGAGTCATAAGGAATAGGAAAGAGATAAGAGGAGAAAAATGAATGAGGAACTTTTTTTTTAATAAAAGCCAAGTAAACTTGACTTCAGTGAAATTCAAAGTCATATTTACCAGTAATATTGAGAAGTTAAATCCACTGCCTTAAATATGAGGCCATTGAAAATTGTCAAAAACAGAAAGTAGTAGTCTGAAGCCAAATGATGAAAAAAGCATTTATTTTACACAACAAATATTTATTTTTCAACATAATCTCCTTCCTTGTTAATGCACTTAATTCGGTTGGGAATATTATTAGAACCCATCAACCAAAACAGTCACCAAAACTGTCAACATAGGTTTCTTCAGTTTTTAAGTTGGTCTGGCTGGCTGGCTGGCTATGTATGTATGTATGTATCATGCCCCACCAACAGAGCTAGAGGGCTGAAAATTTCAACATCTACTCCTTATTATGTCTAGAAAAAATGATTTTTGGGTTGTTTTTTTTTAAATCGCCCACTAAATAGGTTTTTAGTGGAGGAGTTCAATTTGCAATGTAAGTTTATGCTAAATTGGTCCCTTAGTTTGTGTAGGTAGCATTCACACTATTTTTTGAAAAGTCAGACTTTTTTAGTGATAAATAATATATAGTGATCATAATAAAACAATAAAAGTTACAACTATTTTATTCACTTCACTATCAATCAGCAACTCATATTAATCGTATTTGATACTTCTTTGGACAATGTTTTCTTTTTAAGTTCCTACAAGAGCCAAACATTATATATATATATAGTCTGTGGAAACTTTGATTTCTCGTATCTGTTTATTTCTCGTAACCGTCTACACATCTCTAAATTCTCCCTATAGTGTATGACAAATCTCCCGTTCTGCAAAATGATACCAACAACATTATTGCTGCCATACCTCAGCCAGCATAACAATATTGCAGTAAAAAGTTACTATAAACATAGTTCACCTTATAAATGCTTTTTCATGAGCTTAAACATGAACAGACTATGTTCATACTTGAAGCAGAAGTTTCCACTACATAGGCTCAAGACAACTCCAAAAGAGTTTTATTACTTGTAGAGGATCTTGGCACACTACAGCTATAGCCAATCAGAGTTAGGCACAGAAAAATACATATTCTGATCAATCAGTTTCTTCTGCGCCTAATATTCTCTAGGAATAGGAAAAGAAAGAAAGAAATAGATAAGGACAGGTTGGCTAGAGAGAGAGAGAGAGAGACAGAGTAGAACAACAATGCATATTTCAGACTATTCTCTTCTTAATATATGAAAAATATCACTCAATCGAAAACAAATTCCTGGATCTGCCCCAAAATGTAACCAATTCTTAAATAGGAGAAAAAGGTGCCAAACCAGCTAGACAGTAGTTAGTTCTGGTGAGAACAACTCAAAACCATGCATCTCCACTAGTCCAATTCTCACTAAACAAACTTAGATGTCTTCACCAACTAGTCTACGCTGACAAACCTCTGGTTAAAAATTCACCAACTTATTGTACTGAACTACACATGAACTATCACGTGTACTGTCACAGTAATTACAACTTACATTTCTATAGTGAGAATAAACTTAATTGTTATTTTAATACAGTCTTCTTCTTCTTCTTCTTCTTCTTCTTCTTCTTCTTCTTCTTTTCCATCAACTACACAAAACTAGCCTACCATAAATAGTTGACCTTGATAAGGCATCGCCGATTATACCATAATGACTTGCTAATAAACCAAAGTCTTAATGAGACCCAACATATTCAAAGAAAATTATGGAATGTCTTATCTTTCATGTCCTTTTTAGTTATATAATTTGCATGATGACATGAATAAATACAACTCAATCAAGAGAGAACAGCTGTACAAGTTATAGCATATTAAATTATGTATATATATTCACAGCTCATTTTATGGGGTACCTTTATAACTTTATTGATATTTACTGAGCTTAGCTTAGTATGGCAAAGTGTGGGGCAACCGATGAAGATCTAACTCACTACAATGTAAGAATGGTCTGTAAGACTAGGTTACTAACCATTGCTCAATAGCAAGGTGTCATACTTTATTGCTGCCAACTCTGTATACATACTCATTGAGGGAAGTGTGTGTACAAAATTTCTAGGGCTGGGCGAAGTCTGGATACATAGATACATATAAATGTGTGAACACATGAATAACCTAAACCCAATTATACCAGTGTTTTGGGTACCAGTGATTAATTAATTCTGATTTCAGGTACACAACTTTCTCCAATGATCAAAAACCTTTATATTGTTAGCACAGTTAATTCCTTTTAGAAGTGTTTCCTGTTGTCAAATATTGATAAGGGGACTGTCTAGAAAGTAATGAGACTGGTTGTATAAAAATACTTATTATCAATTTAATTACAAATCAACTTTATCTCCTTCAAAATAGTTCCCTTGGGAAGCCACACTGATGGAGACATTGTTCCCACTCCTGGAAACAGTGCTGGAAGTCTTCAACTGACACTGCCTTCAGTTGGTTCATCATAACCAGTTAAATGTTCTCAACAGTTCAAGAAATAGTTATAGACTCGGATCAGGTGAGTAGGGTCTCAAGGACAGATAGTCAACCAAATTTACTACTTTGAGGTCCTTGAACAACTCAGAAAAAGGGTGATTAGCGTCCGGCCTGAGATCGCTGACTCTTGGATGCTTCATCACAATAATGCCCCCTGTCACACCGCACTCTCTGTGGAAAAGAATATTCCTGTGGTACCACAGCCCCCTTACTCCCCTGATCTGAGTTCTTGTGACTATTTTCTTTTCCCAAAAATCAAAACCTAACATCCAACAAGTTGTGATCAACCAACTGAAGGCAGTGTCAGTTGAAGACTTGTACCTTGTACCTTCAAAGATTTCTTAAATATAAAAATTGAAATAGACAAAAATTAAAAGTATTCTCAGTTAATCCTGATTTCAGGTACACAACTTTCTCCAATGATCAAAAACCTTTATATTGTTGGCACAGTTATTTCAGCTTTAGAAGTGTTTTCTGTTGTCAAATATTGATGAGTTTGTTCTTAATTAAGCATTTAAACTAAAAATGCATAAAGAAAATATAAAAAGTAAGGCTTGTTTCTGCCATAGAAGTTGTGAATAGGAATTCTGAATATATGTTGTTTTTAAGCTATCCTTATACTGCCCACTCCGTATACATACTGATGTTCAAAGGCTGAGTATTGTATTAATAAGCACATATCTTTAAGCCACAAAGTTTAAATATAGGTCTTTAAGTGATTATGAATGACTTACCTGTATGTGAAAGGACAATAACGTTTTGTAGGAGGGGATTGACCAACAAAACGCCTTCTAACAGGAAAGTGCTGTGCTGAAGCTGGCAATAGCAATGGCATTTGAGGCCTTCTTTGATCTGATCTTAAGAGGAAGGGTTATGAGACAGACCAAGGTTGTAATAGGGGAGAGAATATGACAATAAATATATAGGTAAGGAGAGTGTGAAGTGAAAGACTAAAGGTAATAACAGGTAGGGTCAAAAAGAGAGGAAGAAATTGATGAAATAAAGAAATAGGGAAGGAATAGGAAAAGAAAGAAATAGATAAAGACAGGTTGACTAAAAAAAAAGAGAGAGAGAAGGACAGAGTAGAACAACAATTAAAGACAAGGAAAGAGAAGAACAGAAAGGAGGTGACAGAAATAAGTATTAAAAAAGAGGTAAAATGTAGGAGAGAAAGAAATAATTGTTTTAAATGAAATGTAATCAGAAAGAAAAGTAAGGACTAGAAAAAGAAAGAATTCAAATAAAGACTGGTTGGTTAAAAAAACGATGAGGAAAGAGAAGAACATAAAGGTTACAGGAATAAATAAGTATAACCAGGAATAAATAAGTACTTAAATAACTAGAAGGCACTCAGAGGGTATACCTCTGCCAATGCCATACACTAACTAAAAACTGAGAGAAAATCAATTCATATACAGCTACAATAAAGGTGAGGTAATTGTGCTTCCATTTTCCATATTTTAGACTATTCTTTACCATCAAATAGTTCTTCAGATGATTACCCCCTCAAAGTCAGACAAAAAAGCCATAATCAAGTGCGAGATAGAAAGATCTGCAATGGCTGACGACATCTGGAGAGAGAAAGGCGACCACTTTCCTCTCTGGGATGAAGTCCAGATTATTGACAGAGAATGCTGTTGGAAGCAGAGAAAAATCAAAGAGGCAGCTCATATCAACATGTCGACTAAATGCATTTGTCAGACAAGTGCAGAGTTCAACCCGATGTGGCTTCCGCTGCTCAACAGATCCAAACCCAACAAGACAAGGACAAAGAAACACCTGAATCATACGTTATAAGGGCTACCTCCTTTGAAATTGAAAAAAGAAAAGAAAAAAAAACTTCTGGTGTACCAAAACCAGTGGCGTACCAAGGCAGGGCAGAGGGGGTGGCCCACCCCGGATGACACCATCAGAGGGGCTGACACCAAGATGACTGCCTAAAAGATTTTCATATAGTTTCTTGGTAATTCTTTTTTCTAATCAAACATCTTTCTGTCCACACAATATCTCCGAAAGTACTCAATGATATTTTGTGCAAGAGTGGGCAATGGGATAAGGAATTGGGGTGTGGGCGGGGGGCAGATCTATGCACAATTACTCTCCCTGACAATGACGTTGGCAAAGGTATGCGCTCTCTGAGTGCTTTCTAGTTTTATTGTATAGTTTTTTAAAGATAAAGAATTAAAACATTTTCATGGTACCCATACTTATTTTCTTCATATTATTTCACAAAGTCAGAACTGAAAAATTGAAAACTAAAGATGAATAGAATTGTTAGTAGATGTAGGTTTATGCCATCACATTCAATAATATGGGAGAATTAGTACAAAAACATTACCAAAATTCTAGATATCCTGGGAAGAGTGCAAGTTCTGGAGGTGGGGGGGGGGGTTGACACCAACTATAGGACCATCACTGATACAGCTACAATAAGGGTGAGGTAATTGTGTTTACATTTTTCATATTTTGGACTATTCTTTACCTCTTCTCAATATATGAAAAATATCTCTCAATCGAAAACAAATTCCTGGATCCGCCCCAAAATTTAATCAATTCTTTCTTAGGCAATGACCCACCCATCCACAAGATGTCATTTAAATTATTTGAGAACTTTGAAGATATTATGTGGACAACCATGAGTAAATACATAAATATATGGATAAAATATCTCTTACTCGAAAATAAAAATCCTGGATCTGTCCCAAAATTAACCAATTCTTCCTTAGCCATAACTCACAAAATGTCATTGAAATTCACTGGGAACTTTTCGAGATATTGTGTGGATAAACATAAGTGAATACATATAAATATATGGGAAAAAAATGGAAAAATGTCTCTCGCTCAAAAAAGATTCCTGGATCCGCCCTAAATTTAATCAATTCCTCCTTATCCCATGGCCCACTCTTCCAATAAAATGTCATTGAAATTCATTGAGAACTTTTGGGGATATTGTGTGGACAGACAGACAAACATATGTGAATACATATGCCTCTTCCAACTTTGTTAGGGGAAGTAAATAAAAACGAGGTAAATAATGGAGAGAATGAAAGAATAGTTTTTTGTTTTGTTTTGTTTTTTTAGTGGAAGAGCAAGAACACAGAAACATAATGAGATGGAGGAGGTTGCGAAAGGAAGAAAAGAAACAAAATGTGGATTAATCTACTTATATAATATGCTATGTGCATGTCTATATTTTTTGTCTGTAACATTAGTCAAAGGAGATAACTATTAAATGCTAATTAGAGAGTAGTCTCTCTTACTTATTATTTTTTTGCAAGTGTATAAAAGATCCAGGTTCATTCTGGTTGAACATAAACAAGACTAGCATTCCAAGGGAAATTATAAATCACTGCCACCTATTCTTCTTTTTACCTTATTAATTAAACTAAATAGTCCAAATTTGAGAATGCTGCTGGACACAAACTGGCATAAATTTACATTGTAAATTGAACCCCTCACTAAAAACCTATTTTGGGGGAATGTTCAAAAACTCCAACTAAAAAGCTATTTTGCAGGGTAATTTTCAAAAAACCAAAAAACTGTTTTTCCTACTCATTGAGGGGAGAGTGTGTGCAAAATTTCAAGTTTCTACTATGAACGGTTAGGGCTGGGCGAAGTCCGGATACATAGATACATATAAATGTCAGAACACAGGAATAACCTAAACCCAGCAACAGTGTTTAAATCGGTATGTTGTGGGTAGCAGTGATTAACTAAATCCAGCAACAGTGTTTAAACTGGTCTGCTGTGGGTAGCAGTGATTAAAAATGCAGATCAATGATTTTGATATTTTTTAAGTACAATGCAATTGTAAAATTATTTAAATACTGCTGTGATTAACTAAACCCAGCAACAGTGTTTAAACTGGTCTCTTATGGGTAGTGGTGATTAGAAATGCAGAGTAATATAATGTTTTTGATATTTTTAAGTACAATGCAAAATTATTTAAATATGGCCATCATTTTTTGACAACTTGAATAAAGTAATAGTAAATAGAAATAATAGAAAAGAGATTCAGAAAGCAAAGGTGTTGAGTGAAGAAAATGAAGAGAAGGAAATAGAGACACAGGTAGAGAGAAAAAGAAAGAGAGAGTGGGTAAAACAATATCAGGAAGGGGAAATAATGGAATCAGTAGGAAGACGGGATGTGATAGTTGAAATGGAAGAGCGGTACCTTTGTAAAAGAGGAAGAAGAGACTAATCACATAATGTGTTATCACTTTTCTCAGTTGTCTGCAGACACCAAATCTTCACTGAGTGTATTAATGTGCCAGTCGACTTATTTATTACATGTATGTAACAAAATAAGACTGCTGACTGGATCTGGATTAGCTGCCTACCAACAGGGTTCACATTGAGAACTCATGAGTTAGGTATGTGTGCATGTGTTTTAACAAAGAAAAGCAATGTACAGCACTCAGTAGATTCACTGCCGCTTTGCTCAACTTTCATCTTTATCTGTGATCATTGTATTTTCAGGGACTAACTCTGGTAACACTCACTCAGCAACCATATATAGGATTGCATAGAGCTGGGAGATTAACAATTTCAGTACTGGCTGACATTCACTAGTGTAATTTCATGTCTTGAAGAAGATATTAGACTGAAATTACACTACCTGAGTCTCAACATACCCTCTAGCATCTACCAAGGAGGAGGAAACTCCAACAAAACCTATGACCTCGGGACCTTGCTCCCATCGTCCTGTCTCAGTACAAGTACAAGTTTCAAGAGTGGAGTCAATCTTACCGACATGGCTGTAAGTGAGCAGACACTGATTAAGCAAGACAAAGTCTTGGACATTAAACAAATTAGAAAAAAAAAAATATATATATATGTTTAAACATGTTTGAGATGTAACAAGCTTTT
>VCCN01003880.1:10856505-10898838 GCA_006491835.1 Architeuthis dux
ATATATGTATGTATACCTTACCTGTATGTATGCTCATGTGTATCAGTATGTATGTGCCAATGCATGCATGAATGTGTTTGTGAGAATGTAAATAAGAGTATAATCCACTTTGGCATTTGTGCAAAGAAGACCCAATGATGACTAATCCTGACAGAGAGACAGGAGGGGGATTAAAAGACAGACACTGTAATAATGCCCCCAGCCAATACAAAATCGCTTTTCTTCTTTTATTTTTTTCTCTTTCTTCTACTTTTCACTGTTAGATATTTTGATTATTCACCTCATTTCCACCTTTCCCATTCATCATTTATTTATTTGTGACTACCTCACACTTACTCCTCTTACTTACATTAAGTAAAAGACAAAAATTAAGAAAAAAGGAGATAAAAAAAAATGAAAAATGAGCCCCAATCACAATGGAAAAAAACTATAAATCAATAATGAAAGAAAAAGTTTGCATGAAGTTTTAATACCTAAGGAAAAATAATACTTTCACAATTCACAAGAAAATGCTGACTTCATCTATCTGCAGTAAAACCAGAGGACACAGCCATAAACTACAAATTCAGACCTCCACATTTCTTCTCTGCAACAGTGGCAAATGCATGGAACAGCCTAAGTGAAACGACGGTCACATCCGAGAATATCAATATTTTTAAAAATAATCTTTATTCTGATATTGAACAGACCAAATTTAACTACCGATTTTCTTATTAATTTAAACCCAGCCCAACTACACTGAAGCTGGCTGAATGTCACAATTAATTGCTGTCAAAAAAAGCCTATTTCAAGTATATTCAAGTATATATAATAGAAGCTTAGGTCAATAGTACACTCGTGTATCAATGCACAGTAGACTATATTAGAAACCATCAAGCAAAACTGTCACCAAAACTGTCACCAAAACTGTCACCAAACCTGTCAACATAGGTTTTTTCAGTTTTTAAGTTTGGCTGGCTATCTATGTATGTATCACGCATAAACACCACATCAATGGAGCTAGAGGACTGAACATTTTAACATTTACTCCTTATTATGTCTAATAAAAAGTTGTTTTTTTGTTTTTGGAAAATTCCTCCCCAAAATAGGTTTTTAGTCAGGGGTTCAATTTACGATATAAGTTTATGCTATTTGGTCCCTTAGTTTGTGTCTGGCAGCATTCACGTTTGTTTTTTGAAAATGTGTATGCTGCTTCTTTGAGAAAACTGAGAAAAATCAAAGAAGCAGCATACATCAACGTGTCGGCTGAGTGTATGTCAGACAAGTGCGGATTTCAACTCTATGTGGCTTTCACTACTCAACAGAGACAAGGTATGGAAATCCTGGCATTGAAAGGAAAGGAAAACAGCTGAATCCTACGTTACAAGCATTGCTACCATTGGAGAGGAAAATTTCTGTTTACCATCATTACATTCAGATATTACACCTGAAGAAGGCCATAGAATGGATCGGCCAAAATGTTGTGTTAACAACACAAACAACATGGAGTTCAATCATCTGAAAAACTCTTTAAATGTTAATGACCCTTCTCAAAACTATAGACAGTAAAATATATGATGTAAAGTTGTTTATAACAATGAATTTATAAAAATGAATAATTATAAAGACATTTATTAGTTGGGAACCTATATTTGCTCGGCATTGTGTACGCCTAAGTTGTGTAAGTAAATAAAAAAAAAGAGCATTGTGTGGTGATTGAACCCGCATCCAAATTGGAAGCAACTTTATCCCTGCATGGCGTTCATTATATTACTTACTTACACGATTTAGGTCACTCATTTAGCAGCCACTATATAGGTTCCCAACTAATAAATGTCTTTATAATTATCATATTCTGTCGGATATAAAAATTATCCATTATTTGATTTCATAACAGTTAAAAAGTTAACAATGTATGTAAATTGTTCTAATTTTGATATCCTTTGCTTAATATTATCAGCCGGTTATTGTTATCTAAAAAGCCCTATCCTAAAGTGATCACAATAATGGGATTCCTCTGTAATTGAGGTAGAAGGAGAGAATCTGTAGTTTTATTGTATTGTGTATATTTGCAGGTAAAAGATTTAATATAATCACATGTATTATTGTATTAGGTGTTGTCATAAGGAAGCTTGTTATATAGACAAGCATACCTTTGTTTCCAGGTTTTAATGTGGTATGATTGATGTCTTCTTTTTTTATATGCTTAGCCAATTCACATAACACAAAGCCCAAATTATTTCAATGTTCTACTGAGATTTTTTTGTCTATTAAGCATTTGTTATCCCTGTCTGTCAGCCAGCCTACTTTTCTCCTTTTATATCCATTCAGAATTGTTGATAATGACTATATAAAATTGTTAATAATGACTATATAAAATTGTTAGTAATGACTATATAAAATTGTTAATGATGACTATATCAAATTGTTAATAATGACTATATAAATTGTTAGTAATGACTATATAAAATTGTTAATGATGACTATATAAAATTGTTAATGATGACTATATAAATTGTTAGTAATGACTATATAAAATTGTTAATAATGACTATATCAAATTGTTAATAATAACTATATAAAATTGTTAATGATGATTATATATAATTGTTAATAATGATTATATAAAATTGTTAATAATGACTATATAAAATTGTTAATAATGACTATATAAAATTGTTAATGATGATTATATAAAATTGTTAATAATGACTATATAAAATTGTTAGTAATGACTATATAAAATTGTTAATAATGACTATTTAAAATTGTTAATGATGACTATATAAAATTGTTAATAATAACTATATACAATTGTTAATAATAACTATATAAATAGCCAGCATTTGTATCCAGACATGCACACTGAGAGATAGAAACTAGTAAGGTACTAGATAATTACTAACCATTTGATAACATTGTCCATGATTATAATAAATGGCTTCCTCTGTATATATGTACAGTATCGCCTATAAATAAGTACACCCCTACAACTTTTTATAGAAAGTTAATTGTCTTCTAAACCAAACATAGCAGGATTTTATTATTTCTAGTGGAACATTACACAATCAAAACAGATATTATCAGGTATGAGTAGGTGTGTGTGTTTGTGTGCATGTGCAAGTGTGTGTATGTGGGTGTGTGTGTGTGTGTGAACAAAAGCTTTATGTATAATCCATTTTACTCAAAGTCAATCTAAAATATTGTCAAACTCCAGTACAAAGTCTGGAGTTGAGTTTGTTTTCCTACTGTAACAAGAACAACAAGAACAATTCTCACCAAAATCAGAGATGTAAACCAATATGTAAAATTCACATTCCCCTACTGTGATTTGAATTCACGACCAACTGATTGCCAGGAGGCTGTCTTACTAACTGAGCTAAATTGTCAAGTCTTATATATTAATGATAATTAATCATACAGATATGCATGGGCTTATTTCATCCTAATAAATAAATACATTTATACAAAAAATATATTTTTTTATAATGTTTTATTTATTATATATACAATACAAAAGTTGCAGTAATTATCTTCAGTTGGAATAGAAGTAGGAGTGGAGATTGACCCTGCAGAAGCCAGGCTTGTTTTTTATATTTTTTCACAGGAAATTTTTTGGTACATTTGCAATCATAATACAGGAATCAATTTTTTTGTCACTTTTCCTTGTGTCATATGTTTTTTCCAGCCTTTCCATGAATTAGGAAAAATAATGCCACACATTTTGTGATTAGTGTTTTTCTGATAATCTGTTTTTCAAATTAATGATAATAAATTGGTTGAATATTATCCTTATCAATATTATCAGATAATCTTTAAAAACCTACTCTCAAAAAAAAGTCTTCATGTTTACCTTTAATCTGAACAAATATAACAAATAGAGTAGTAAAAATAATTTTTAAAAAAACTTTTAAAGAAAATATATAGGCTCTCAAGGATATAGGATGTGAGTTCAAATCTCGTCGAAGCCTACTTCTTTATTTCTGATCCATGCTGCTTACTTAACGGTTGTAGAATGTGAAAATGACCTGAGTGTTTTAATAAAAACAACAAAAATAAGATGAAAGATAAAATAGTCAACAATCTATCACTTACTCACTCTTGTATCCATTAACCATCATGGCATGCCAGTACCTAGATATTTTGTCAAGGAGTCAATGATGAAACAGAAATAGATTCATGTCTTTCCCAAGGGCGTTAGTACAAAGTGAAATCAAAGTAGTAAATTATAACAAATTACAAAGTCGTTTACTGTTCAACTTTTAGGAGTAACAGATGAGAAATGCAGTATTTGGTAACAGCCAAAATGCTCTGTTAACAAGGTTATCTCTAATCCCTGATTATGCAGTGCACTTTACAGTAATGCCCTTAGGAAAGGCATGAATTCACTTTGCCCTGTGCTCTGACTCATTGCCAGATATCTTTACAAAAATATCTCATCGTACTGGATACTACAATGGGTGGGTGAGTGAGCATTTGGGCATATTAATTTCCCATAACTACCTTACCTAAACAGGCAGTAGCAGCTAAGAGCTGTTACCCCCATAGTCAACCTTGACATGGGTCCCATTAAGAAAGTAGCTGAGTTAGCACTTAGGCAAACAACTTTCTCATGAGTTCTTTACCTAACCAGGCAGTAGCAGCTAAAAGCTGTTACCCCCATAGACAACCTTGGCATGGATCCAATTAAGAAAGTAGGTGAGTGAGCACTTAGGTAAACCACTTTTCTATAACTACCTTATCTAACCAGGCAGAAGTAACAACAAAAAGCTGTTACCCCCATAGTCAACCTTGACAGGAACCAACTAGAAAGCACTCAGAAAGCACATACCTCTGCCAACGCCATACACTAAAAACTGAATGAAAATCAGTTCATAAGTAGCTACGATGCAGGGAAGGTAACTGTGTTCCAATTTTCCATATTTTACACTATTGTCTTAAATATATCTCTCATTCAACAGAAAAAAAATACCTGTATATGCCGCAAAATGTAATCAATTCTTATTTAGCCCATGGCCCACCCTTCTACAAAATGATGTCTGAATTTTGTTAGAGGAGGTATATTAATCATTGTATGTGGTTGTTTCATACTAAACTCCTTGTCAACAATATTCTAGAACACAACAGATATCTGAGGAAGCCTGGAGGGAACACAGCCAAAAAATGCAAAAAACAAATACATACAATACAATAACAATACAATAACAAGAAATCACTCAGAGAGTGCATACTTCTGCTAATGCCATTGTCACTAAAAACTGAATTTGGGACGGTGGCCTAGATAGCTAAAGCGTTGGTTAAAAAGCGTCTGACTGTTGAGTCATCTGTAGGTTGTGGGTTCAATCCCAGGCAGGAGCACCACAACTATAAAATTAACCACGAAATAATTTCTAGGACATGGATAGTGGAATGAGGACAGTATACCCCCGTGGATCAAATAAAGGGTTCAGTTCAATAGTTCCGGTAAGTTATCGACAAAACTTGACACCTGAAGAAGGCCGGAGAGTACATCGGCCGAAACGTTGTGGAAATGACAACCAAGATGAGGATCTCAGTCCGAACAATAGTATCAGTAATACTGAATGAAAATCAGTTCATATATAGCTATGATGCAGGGGCAGGTAACAGTAAAAATACTAGATCCTCCACAAAATTCAATCAATTGTTCCTTAGCCCATGGCCCATGCTTCAACAAAATATCATTGAAATTGATGGAGATATTGTGTGGACAAACAGACAGACAGACATGAGTGAATACATACTGTACTGCGGAGCTATTTGGCATCATATGGGATATTTGGCACTCTTTTTTATTAATTAAAATTTGTCAAAAAGGTTTTAAGGAAAACAAAAACAAAAAATTACCCTATCTTCACAACTGCCTTGGTTATATTTTGAGTGCTAGTTATTGCATTTACTTGCAATTACTATATGAGAAAAAAGAAAAAACAAACAAATTTCTTTGAGAAAAACTTTATTTTTCCCCAGCTAAGGTCTGTGGGAAAAAAAACTACTGCTCTAAACATTAATAATTTTGATATGTTGTGACCATTCCTCTTAGGAGTATTCAGTGCAAATTTAGTAATTTTATGTTCACTAGTTTTTATTATTATTAATATTGTTGTTAGGCGGGTCTATTTGGCACTTTTTGATTATTCTAATAATTTGCTTCTACTCTGTTTCTATTTCATTGTTTGGTGTTTTATTTCAGATTATTTAACTACTACAGCCAAAATACCAAGTACATAAATTGAATAGATTGAACTTCTTTCATGAATTCAGCTAGTAAATAATTTTTCATATTTGAACGAAAAAAATATTTACCAGAGAAAATAATTCTGGTGGTTAATGAATAACTTATCATTTATTGATTGAAAATGTATGATATTACTAAGGAAAACAACCTTATTTTCCAATCAACGCTATTTACTCACTGCCAGAGGGTAATTGGCCTGAGCAAATGTTGCGATAAAAAGCTACTGATAAAATTAAGATGAAGGTAAAAAGTAGTCATAAAAATTTAAAATAATAATGATAATGAGAGTTGTTTGTACCTTTTGGTCAGAGGTGAAAATATCTATTAATATATTGAAGCCAGTGGGAAGCTTTACCAGAATACATTTAAACTAACAAAGCCAAGATTATCATATTATAATGCAATTATCTGTGTGATTGAAAGATTGATGCATCAACGAATTTATGTTTTAGTTGATTAAATAATAAAGCAAAGTACATTAGTAAACTTTATTTATTTATTCATCAATGCCCACAGACATGGGCGGCTGCTGTCACTTTTCCAGGGGAGGGGAGGGGAGCAAAAGGGTCTATTCAGAAAAGTGTAACACGATAGGCATTCCGGCCACCATTTGTAGAGTAAGCAAGTACGGCCCACTGTATTATCTAGATGTAAGATGGTACATTTGACCGTTGACTGAGACGCATGACCTGACCCTGGGGTGATACAATGAAGTGAGCCCCAAGAATAATAATACAATCTTTTTATATGGGAACATTAATTTGGGTTTACATAAAACAAACTGCACCATTATCGTTTATTGACTGTACAGTTCCAACTTTCAAACGCTCTCGCCCTCAGTGAGAAGTTCTCAGCAGACGCCCATGCCCACAATATAATATTCAGCCCATTATGAAACAACTAGCTGGTTATTTAAGCTGGGATATCACAAGTAGGATTTATTAAACAAATACATCAAAATGTTCATTCTCCCCAACAGCAAATGTAGCAATGAAACTGCTGAATCTATGGGGATTCCTAAAAAGCAGAGACTGACTGGAATTACTGTGCGAGAATTATTTCCCATAGGCTGAAGTCCATAAATTTGATTTTATCTGAAGACACAGAGATTTAGCCCATTTTTCTTTTTGATGTACTCAGACTTGTGTTTCTTGTATCAAATAAGGCAGCCAGATGTTTTGACAAAGTCGATATCAGTTATTTATGTCACCAGATAACATCTGCCACAACAGATTACAACAATGAAACAAGATGGCTGTGTTTCTTCTTGCCTTCTTAAACACAAAATCCAGCACAAAGAACAACAAAGACATCATGGACAAATGCGTAACTCTGAAGTATTTATGACATGTATTGGTAGGTTGATTTTGGAGATGCAGAGTGGCATGATGGTTATTGGCATGAAAAGCAGAATCAGCAAACCAAATTCAAATTCCGGGTGAGGCTGTTCATGTTCATTTAGCACTAATACCCTTGAGATGAATCCACATTTCTGTGGTCTTTTCTATCTTGACAAAACATATCATGTCTCTGGCATGCCACAATGGTTGACAGAGAACAGAGTGAGTTAGTGATAATTGGGGCAAACCACTCTCCCATAACTATATATATGCATACCTATAATAAAGTTTAATTTATAAATTAGGCACAATAAGAGATTAACAAAAATAACTAATAATAAAATAGAACAATTATAATAATATAATGTAATAAAAGTTATATGACAGATAGAGCATTCATTCTTACCATATATATAAGCCACCTCAGCATACAATTTTTTTCTTTCTTTATTAAGTCAAGAACTTTCACCTTTTCACTTAAAGGAAGTATTTTATGGCTTCTCTTTGGCATATCTGAATTGCCAGCCTTACTACTCATAAAAAATTTACCAATTTTCATTGTCTTTTTTGGTCAATTTTCAGTATCAATATTTTTTTCAAAGAAACTGATTTCCATTTTATATTTTCTTATATTAAATACCTGCAAGGTCCGATATTTTGCGAGTCTGCTCGTTTCCGAAGCTCGTGATTTATTTTGTTTTGGAACATAAACCTACCCGTGTATTTTAGTTTAAGATTGGTCAGTCTTCAAGTTCTGTCTTCGCAGATTGAACGGCCGCAGAGGTAATAAATTCATTATTTATTTTCTAAACATGTTTTGGTCCACCTGTACCCACTCGCTAACTTTTATAAACATGGTTCGGCCCGCCCATACTTGCCCGTGGGCCAGGCCGGACGTGAGGTCACTGGCTTACCTGTACCTGTGCAGGACTCTAGTGAGAGGGGACTGAAAAAAATAGAGTATCTTAGAACGTTTAATAAAATGAACAACTATTTTCCTGTACACCGTAGAATGCTAATCATTACTTCAAGATTATAATACGTATACATTTTTTAACACACTGAAGTGCTGTTAACTGTACATATAATATTTTTATGCAAGGGTTCCTTGAAATATGAAATTTATTTCAAAGGTTCCTCCAGTCTAAAAAGGTTGAGAAAGGCTAGTATACTCAATTAAAAACATGGTGTTTGTCTGATCAGGCATCCCTTATAGTCACTCAATGTCTGCCACTTTCACAGTGGTTGATTGAATGAGTTACACTTGCTAATCAATATGGCTCATTGATGTGCAAGAAGAGACAATAGAAAACAAGAAATCTATTACAGAATGTTGATTTTTTTGTCTTTCTTCCTTCTTACTACAAGATATACTGACTACTCCAGTAGTTCAAAGTTGACAAAAGATGATATCTTGCCTACATCTGATCTTGTCTGTATCAGATTTCGGAATTGATTATATTTTTTTACCATCTCTCATATAACAAATATGCCTCACTCGATGTATCCAAGGCATCACAATTCATCAGAGGAAGGTGCGGAGTCGCATAGCGAGTACTGGCACAGAAAATGGAATTGGCAAACCAAGTTCAAGTTTCGGCCAAGGCTGCTTATGTTGGCTTAGCCCCAATGCCCTTGGGAAAGGCATAAATCCAGCTATGGGTAAATACCAGGGGAATTGGAGCCATGTAAGGCAGTCCATCTTGAACATGGGGCTAGCAACTCCACCCTGTAAAACCTACTTGCTACCAAGACTGCAAGAAGTCTACAGAAAAAAATGCATCCAACAGTAATGTCTTTTGTCGCTTGCAAAAAAGGTCATAAAAACTACATCATGAAATTCTTATAACAAACAAAAAATGCCTATTGCTGACCCTTCCACAAAATGTCATTGAAATTCATTGAGAGCTTTTGGAGATATTGTGTAGATAACATCTCAATGAATATATAAATGTATGAAAATAAATGAAAATATCTTTCAATCAGAAAAACATTCCTTGATCCGCCCCACAATTTAATCCATTCTTCCTTACGCCATGGCCTACCTTCCAGAAAATTTCATTGAAATTCATTGAGAACTTTTGGAGATATTGTGTGGACAGACAGACAGACAGACAGACAGACACAAGTGAATATATATACCTCTTCAAACTTTGTTGGCAGGTAAAATATATTAATATAAAAAAGGTAAACCATCCCGTCCCTTAAGAGACAACTCCCAAATGGACAAGGACCCAGTTTCTGTTGTATGTGCCAGCTTAGTGATCCTTGCAAGTCTCAAGTCTGGTCAAGACCAGGAATTTATTCCTACAAGTTTGTATGACCACCCCCTTGGCCGGATGCAAGTCCACCAAAGGGATACCTCCACCCTATTCACACAGCTTAGTGTGTACTCAATTAGCTGCTGAGTGCACAGGGAAATTTGCTCATACAAGGAATTGAACCCACAACCTTCTGCTTGTGATGCAGACATGTTAACCATTACACTATCCGAGCGGACTATTCATTAATATAAAAACTATTAAACTCTGGAAACTTTTACAATCCACCTCCTTCAATCTAGCTTTGCATTATTGTTTTAGATTTGTTAGCTGATGTTTATGAGCTGATAACCTAATTTATCAAGCTGTACACAATTTGATTGGAGATAAACTGACTTTTTCCTCACAACTAATTGTATAATTGACAGAAGAGAATATAAAGGTCTCCAAATTTTGGACAAGTTGTTGATATTTTTTATTAAGTGGCAAATTGATGATAGACACAATAATATCAATTTATATCAGTCAGTTTGCAGACAGGCAGACATGGGAGTTGTTATTGATGCTAACATATGAAGCCAAAAGGTCGTTAAACATGTTTTCCACATGAGAAAAACATTTGTCATAAGAAAGTTATTAATCACCGCTACCCACTACAGACCAGTTTAAACACTGTTGCTGGGTTTAGGTTATTCATGTGTTCTGACATTTATATGTATATATGTATGTATCCATGTATCTATGTATCTATGTATCCGGACTTCGTCCAGCCCTAACCATTCATAGTAGAAACTTGAAATTTTGCACACACACTCCCCTCAATGAGTAGGAAAAACAGTTTTTTGTTTTTTTGAAAATTACCCTGCAAAATAGGTTTTTAGTGCGAGTTTAAATTTACAATGTAAAATTATGCTAAATTGGTCCCTTAGTTTGTGCCCGGCAACGTCTATGCTTACTTTTTGAAAATTTGGACTTTTTAGTGATCACACCCCACAAAAGGCAAGAGAAGTAACTTATTCATTGATCACCCCTTTTTCCAATTTTTAATTGATCACCCCCAACATGGCATGATGCTTAAAGACATTAGTCACATGACGGTTTCTATTGAGTGACTAACCAGACCTGTTTTTTTTTTGTTTTTTTTTAAATCATGAATTTATGGTTCAAACCCCACTGGCAGTATTTTCATCAAGCTAACTTAATTTTACCACCACCACTGCTTAATTTACGAGGTAAAAAGAAGCATAGCTGGGTGGTGGTGATTCATAATTTCCCTTGGAATGCTAGTTATATTTGGCATAATTAGAGTGCAAAACATTTTCAATTAAGACAACTGTGATGTCAGTAATTTGTCTATTTTAAGTAGAGATGCTTTTCTACAATTGGAAAAAGGTTGCATTAGCTATAAGGAAGAAATAAATTAGGCTTGTGTAGAGCAATATTTAGCAAGCCAGTTTTGTAGACCATTACTACTGAAGTGTGTTTGATTCTTACTGGGTGTCCCACATTTGTGTCCTTGTGCCAGATTAAGCTGAGCTTAGCAAATTTCAGTATTGTTTTAGATGCATGCCTTGCCATGGAACTGTGGTTAACAAGTTAGTCTCACAGACCATTACTTATTCAGTTAGTTTGATCCTCGCAAAGTGTCCCTTACCTGTGGGTTTGTGTCAGACTAACCAAGCTGAATAAATACCTATAAAAGGTGCCTTGCTGTGAAGAAGTGGTTAGCGTTAGTCTTACAGATCATTACTACTGTTATGAGTTCAGATCTCACTGGATGTTCCTACACTTTTAGCCTTGTGCTGTATCAAGTTTAATAAATATCACTTTGTATGTATGAGGCACTACCTGAAATGATAATTTGAACAGCATGCGAGAAGGTTAAGTGTCCATCTCTTAAGAGACAACTCCCATTGGAGTATGAACGGCTGGTGACAAAGTCCCGGTTTCCTTTGCATGTTTCAGCTTAGTGATCTTTGCAAGTTTCAAGTCTGGTCGAGAGCAGGATCTTATTCTTACAAGTTTTTATGATCACCCACTTGGCCGGATGCAAGTCCACCGAAGAGATACCTACATCCTAATCATGCAGCTTAGAGTGTACTCAATTAGCTGTTGAGTGTACAGGGTGTGAGAACTGAATGTAATATGGACTTTTCACGCTACCCTTTACAAGCAATACCATTTGTGAGATTACTGTATACGTGCTCAAAGCCACTAGTTAGAATGTGTCACTTAAGTAATTTTCATGGTCAAATTCCCTGAACTTTCTATCAGCAACTTATGTATATTCTTAGTTGTTACATATTTCAGCTCCGTAGGTGACTATCAACAGGATGCACTGGTTGTAGACCTTTCTTTTTAAGACCAATTTAAGTCATGTTTAATTGCATTTTTTATTATTTTGTCACTGTATTTTTGGAGCATCCATTTCAAACAATTTTCCTAGATTTTCCTTCTCAAAGATATGCAGTAAAAATCCTTACCACCTGCAATGTATCTTAGACCTTTCCACCTACAGTCATCTTCTCTAAGATGGATACATCTGACTGCTATCAAAATTATAATCAATTTATACAAGAATTAACATTGTTTTTAGAATAATGTAAGATAGCATTATATTTCATCTAAGAGTCAAATAAATTAAGATATTAAGCAGTTTATTAATATTAAGTGAAATTCAAAATTCATAGAGATTCCTTGTCCTAGGTAGATGTAGTGATCCAACTAATGCCTCCTCCTAATAGTCACCTATAGAGCAGAAGCATGGAACCTAACCAAAAGATTGACCCTCAAACAGAGAAACATGCAACATGCACAAGAGAGGATCGTGCTTAACATCACATGGAGAGATCACAAGACAACACAGTATATTATAGAAAAAACAGGAGTCAGAGATATCATAGAATCCATTAAAAAACTCAAATGGCAATAAGCTGGTCATATTGCAAGAATGTCAGACAACAGTTGGACATCACGACTCACAATGTGGATCCCCAGAGATCATATGCAAAAATGTGGCCGGCAAAAAATAAGACGGCATAATGAATTAGACAAGTTCAGAAAGTATTGGCTCCACCCATGGTAGAGAGGTCTGGCGAAACATGGGGAAGGTCTATGTCCAACGACGGATGCTAAAAGGCTGATGATGATGATGATGATGAAATTCAAAATGAACTTTATATCTCTTTGATGCTATGATCAACGTGTTTCTTAGAATGTGAAAAATAATTTCAAACTACAAGCTTTTCTTCAGAGGGCTTTTGTTTCACAAGACTATTTTACAAGGCTATGTGTTACATGATTATTCTAACGTATAAGTACTTTTTTCAAAATATAAGTTAATTTATTCAAAATATTTGGGCCTTTATTGATCGCCACTGCCTACAACAGACTGATTTAAACACTGTTGCTGGGTTTTATGTTATTCATGTGTTTTGACATTTATTATTATTACTATGCATGTATGTATCCGGACTTCGCCCAGCCCTAACCGTTCATTGTAGAAACTTGAAAATTTGCACACACACTCCTCTCAATGAGCAGGGAAACCATTTTTTTGTTATTTTGAAAATTCCCCTCTAAAATAAGAGTTTAGTGGGGAGTCCAATTTACAATGTAAGTTTATGATAAATTGGTCCCTTAGTTTGTGTTTGGTAGCATTCATGCATGATTTTTTAAATTCACACTTCTTAGTGATCATCGTCCAACAAAAGGCAAGAGAAGTAACTTATTCATTGATCACCCCTTTTTTGCAATTTTTCAATTGATCACCCCCAACACTGCAAGACGGTTTCTATTAAGTGACTAACCAGACCTGTTTTCTTTTTGTTGTTTTTTTTTTAAATTACAAATTTATGGTTCATATCATACTGGTAGTATTTCCATCAAGGTAACTAAATTTTAACACCACCACTGCTTAATTTATGAGATAAAAAGAAGCATATATGAGTGGTGGTGATTCATAATTTCCCTTGGAATGCTAGTTCAAAATATAACTACTTTTACTCAGCATAAGTACCTTTATTCAAGAGATAAGTAATTTGAGAAAAATTAGAGCCTAATTGATTCCAAAGTAAAAGAAATAGTTGGGTTAGTACATCATCTCAGATTCTAGAAATCATTTTATCTAGTCATCTTGCTTTTATCTCCAACCTTAGCAGACATGAACCCATCACCAGGCAAGCAGAGGAAACCTATCTCCTGGCACAGTGGATATTTCCGTGACACATGGTACTGGATAGAGCAGGGTAATATTTATATATCATAAATTGTATAATCTTTCTACGCTATATAGTGGTTTCTTTGTTATGCCATGATTTCCATCATTAAATATATTTTTCTCGTCATTTTATGTAATAGTTAACATCTATAGAAAAAAACAAATCTTGAATAATGTTACTTATGTCTTGAATAAAGATACTTATAGATTTGAACACTTAGTAATTATGTTTTAAATAAAGGTACATATAGTTTAAATAAAGGTACCTATGTTCTGAATAAAAGTACTTATGTTCTGAATAAAAGTACTTATGTTTTGAATAAAAGTACATATGTTTTAAATTAAGGTACCAATATTTTGAATGAAGGTCCAAATAGTTTAAATAAAGGTATGTATGTTTTGAATAAAGGTACTTATGTTTTGAATAAAAGTACTTATGTTTGAATAAAAGTACTTATAATTTTTAATAACTTAGTAAAATTAAGAAACATTAATTAAAAAGGGTTAAGGATGTCAGCAATAAAAATGAGGCCCAAAAATAGGGTTTTGATGATGCATAAAATATTATACAAACCATGCTTCCCACATGAAGTAAAAATGCTACAAATACCATTGAATAGAGATTTTTTTTCTTCTTTTAATTGAAAATTCAGGGATACACCTCAAAACTTTCATCTGTCAGTTTGCTGCTCTATTTCTTCTGAGCCAACCCTGAAAATGCTGGTTCATATAAATGCAGATATTTCACAGCTACTAAACAACTAATATGAATATGTCTATACTAGTAAAATACCTGTTGCTTTACTAATGGTATACCTAGAGGTGGAAATCTAAAGTACTGTAGTATCTGAAAAGAATTCATGGGAGTTGCCTGAAGCTCCCATCTCTAGCACTTAACCAAACCTTCAGCTCACAGACACTTAAAAGCGAGTTCAATTTCAGCTAAGTTACTTTCTTGCCCTTCTTCTCTTCTTTTCTTGAGGGCCGTCCTCCTTTAGCAAATATTTTCATGTTTCACCCCCTACACTTTTGCGTACTACTACCCTGCTTCTCTCTCCCTCTGCTCGCCCTCTCTTTAGAGTGTGACAGATGAACAGATGGACAGACATTTGCTTATTATAATGTAGATATGAAAAGTAAATCAATCTACCACTAAAGTCCTTCAGCTCCTCTCTTTTGAATCTTCCATCTGGCTTTCCTACCCACTCACATTCCATGGGATGCAGTCAATAATCAATTCTAATGAGGAAGTCAGTAGGTCAAACCAGTTGGTGAAATTGAAACAGAAGGTATTTTTCTCTCCACAGGATGGAATAGATACGATGATGATGCCAGAAGATCTATTCTAACCTTTCAATCTCTTGTAATTCCTTAAGCTACATCTTTGATGTTTCCCTTTCCATTCAGTAGAGGAAATTCTATATTCTCTTAGCCTTCAGCAATCTGTACTCTTTTTCAAGGGTGCCAAGATTTTGTGCATTTTGTGTAATTTTAAAAGCCTGTAACTTTGTGTCTGTTCATGTATGACTGAAATTGACATGGCGACACATACAAAATTCAAACACACTATTGTTTGGTGATTGGAGTCTCTTGCATTGGCAGGACACATTTTTAGCTCGGCAAATGAAGTCAGCTACAAAGTGCTAAAGGTTAAGGGATAGTCAGGTGGAAAAAATGCAAAATCAGGTTCGACCCCTTAAAAAAATAAGTTGTTGAGGTTTTTGCAGTTTTGGCATCCTTAGGACCTCTAGTCAACATTTCTGGATGATAACATCAAAAATAGGGGGGACAATATTTTATTTGCATTTTCCAGACCAGAATTTATGACGTCATCATTTGCATTCATTTCTCATATTTATCCCATGGCCAGGTGCATTTATGAAAAAAAACCTGGTGTGCCCAATAACATATTAGAAGTCTATGACTGCCCGACCAGTAGAAAGGTATAATTTGCAAGATAGGTTGGTTGGATGTTGCCTAGAGGTCCTAAGGATGCCAAAAATGCAAAAACCCCAACAACTTATTTTTTTAAGGGGGTTAAATGGGTTTCCACCTGACTAGGGACATATGGGGATTTGAGTGAAAAAATATCTGTATTGTCTAAGTTTATAAAAAAGAGTGTCTTGTTTACAATAAAACCATTGTTCCCAAACTCTAATATGATCATTGATCTTGTGTCTGTTCAAAGTTCCTTGGTAATCCAGGATTACTAATGGTTGTTGTTGCTGAATACAATGTAAACATGTGTGCGGTTCTCCTCACTCTTTGGATGTCTTATTTATTGCTACTGTTGTGGTTTGCTCGAGGAGACAGGTTTCAGGATGTTTCAAATTAAATAAATTTGTGGTATTCAAGATGTGAAGGGTATATTAATGTGGTACATAGATGGTGGAAAATAGGAGAAAGAATTTTTCTAATAATAACAATTGGTTTATTGTTACTTGTTATAAGTATATTATGTTGGTAACAGTAGGTCTCTGGCTGCTGTTATGTCAATGACTCTAATTCCTAGTTTGTTTAAGGTCTCAAACATAGGTCAAGACAGGAGTTCATGAGAGAGTTAAATCTAGGTCAAGGTGAATATTAAGTAGGAGTTGGTAAATCTTGATATAATGACTTGTAGATGAAAGGGCCACAACATTGTTTGAAGCACTTTGACTTTGTTGAGTCGGAATCCTGTTTTTATATAAGTTGATAGGATCCCAGGAACAATTCGGCACTATGAAAACTGACTGGTTGAAAAATAGGTTTTTGAGTCCTGATTGACCTGAGTGATGATACATTTAGTCACACTAAAGTAAAGTAAGTAAGAAAACACATTTTGGATGATGAGAATTAGTCTCTGTCCTAAGTATTCAAAAGAATATGGCACAAAATAAAGAAAATCAAAACTTATACAGTTACTGCCCCTGCATCGTAGCTATATATAAACTTATTTTCATTCAGTTTTTAGTTGGTGTATGGCGTTTTAGCAGAGGTATGCACTCTCTGAATGCTTTCTAGTTTTCCTTTTGTTGCTATGGTTGCTTGTGGTATCTTTGGATGATTGTTTTTATTGCTAGGATTCTAATTCCTTTCGCTGCATTGCCATCTTCTAATTTTCCTTACTGCTTTTTCTGCCTCATTTTCATGTTTGCTTCTTCGTGGATTCTAAAACAAAACCAGATAATACCCCCCTCCCCCACTCATCTTCATCCCACAAGTTTTTATTGCTGTATTCTTTTCCGTGTGCTTATGGTGCAGTCGCTGTCGCCAGAAAAACAACAGGGTGATTGCTTCCTTCTAATTACATCATTTAATGATTCAGCTTCATTTGTGACAGTTGTCGGTGCTGTTGTTATTTTCTGAGTAAAGTCTTAGTTACGATTCTGCTCATAGTGTCCCGACAACAAAGGAAATCAGTGAAGCATCTCAGAGATGACAATTCTCTTCTACTCGGCTGTATACAAATACCTCTTTGATTCACTCGTCAATATTCATTACAAGGCTAAGATTACACTTGTGACAAGCTCTGATTGGCTTGAAGAGCGAATTACTGATGATAGACCAAAAAATTATCGGTAAGATAAAAAAGAGGAAGGAAAGGGGTGAAAAAAAGAAAAAAGAAAAAAGGTACAAATAATACCAATTAATTACCTTATTATAGCTATTTATGTAAATAATAGCATAAAATAATTGTGCATTTGTTTGTTTTTTGTCATTACAAATTGGCTGGAAAGAAATCATTTGTATTCCTACTATTACTTAATTGATGTCTATTCCCCAGGATAAAAGCTCTTGTTTTCCTTAAAATCAAATGTTAGTAGTAATTTTTGACAGTCGTGTGGGAGTAGAAGCTGTGATGATTTGGGCTTCGAAGGAAGTCATGAAGTCAAACAAGATATATAAAAGACAACCTACCTGTTTTTCTAACATAAGGTTATCAGTCCGTTCTTTCAGTTCATCTGTTTCTTCTTAAGTATTAGCATTAGTTAGTGGCTTTAATACTGGTCAGTAGTTGAGACAATAGGGAGGAAAAATAGAATAGAGTGTGGTTAGCATTTAGAAGATTTAGCTGATCTTTAGATATGGCCTGATTTAGGAGATGCCAACTAGGTATGACCAGTCTTGTCCACGAGTTGATTCTAACTTGTGGTTTTACCTAAATCCGAGACACTGAGGTTGACGCCAAGGTCATCTGTCTAGACAAGCAGTAAGTGCTTCTAAAAATAGCACAAGCCAACTCCTGTAGTCCAGAGGTTATGACAGAAGCAATGTTGTCTTTTGACCTGCTGCTGATGGTAGTCCCCTTAGCATTATAGTCTACAGCTGTCACCTAATTAACCATAGAAATGTCCATGGGTTTTATTAGAAACCATCAACCAAAACTGTCAACATAAGTTTCTTCAGTTTTAAGTTGGTCTGGCTGGCTGGCTGGCTATGTATGTGTTTATCACACATACAGGCCATTACCCATGGAGCTAAAGAGTTGAAAATTTAAATATTTACTCCTAATTATGTCTAGAAAAAACTTTTTTGTTTGTTTGTTTCCTTAGTGTATCCAATTATGGGGTGGTGCTATGGCAGCTGAAATACAACAAAGCAACTTTTTAGCACCACTTCAACCTTTTGGTTGGAATAATCATTCCAGGTTTTCATGATCTTCTAAAGTATTTACAAAAAGAGGCATCGAAAACAAGATGGCCTAGTACTAAATCCCCCCCTGAACACAGACGGCGGAATCGGAACAGTCTACCCCGGCAGATCAAATGAGGGTCTCAACTCAAGATTCTGACAGCACAGAATTCTCTGTCTCCTGTTGATTTAAAACCCTTAAGGACCCAGACCCATTTCTACTTAAAGGAACATTATGTGGGATTCTGGGTAGGAAAATTGATACACAGTCATGTGACTGCACCAAGATGTTCAGTAGATGTCCCTTAGTACACTTTAAGAGTTAAAATCAGCGATAAAATATAATATTATTGTGCAGATCAATTAAATGGTATGTGGGTTCTTATGCGTTAAGATTTAACAAGATTGGAGAAAATATTTTCCTCAAAGTTCAAAATTAGAATTTCTTTTTGTATTAAGCTGACTTGAGTTTAAAACTTGTGTCTTATGGTCTTCAGCCCAATTCTTTACACACTGGGTTGGGCTGAAGACCATAAGACATTGTCTAAACTTGTAGATTTTCTATAAAAGTAAACATTATTAGTTCCCAATAGACCCCCACCTGTAAATTTACTGCTGCAGCCCTAATTTAGTAACAAGAACAGGATGTAAATGTTTCACATTAGTTATCACTTTAATTGAGATTTTAAGAGGCAAATAAAAGGTAAAAATATACGCACATGCACACACACACACAAAGAAATAAAGAGTAGCCATTACATCTGAATCAGTACTTTCAGATCACAAAAGTGTGAAAAACCAATTTGATAAACTAATAAATTTGTTTTGTTAGGATAAATTGTATGGAAAATCTCCAGCTTTTTTCCAAAAGTGATAAAAGCAATATCTGTGTCATGGAGAACACAAATCATTTTATTATCATTTTCCTTTAGAATATTATCTAATCAACCAAGTATACTTCAGCATTGTCTGCCAACAGTTGTTTAAATCCCAAGCTTTATTCTTAGTAAACTTATTTGAGTCCTCTAAAGACATAGTTAGGTGGCTCACCTGGCATTAGTTTAACTTTATTAAAACAGTAAAAGGTAAGGAAAATATTAGGGTATATCCAGGGCCAGATTAACCTATACCAGGGCCCCCGGGCTATTAGCAATATGGGGCCCCACATCTTGAACCATCCCCCCTGTTTTGTGTATAATTTTAAGTAAGTAATGCAATCCGTCAATCGTGTGAAAAAAGTGGATTGTTATGTGCTAATGTGTAATATATTCATTCCATTTTTTTAAGATATATTTGTTAGGACATTTTTATTAAGTTTTAAGATATTATTATTATTATTATTATTCCATATCAGGCTCCAACTATAGTGAGTGCTCAAACTTCATATCAGGGAATGTTCCTATTTTCACAGTTTTATTGTTTAATTCATTTTCCCTGTAGTAGTAGTGATACATTTCTAAATTGCTATTTATTTTGGGGTCCCATCAATGTCTTGGGCCCTAAGCTATGATCCTGTCAAAAATAAAATTAAGAAAAATATGAATATCCCAGAATTTTTACGGGCCCCTGTTAGTTACGGGTCCTTAGGCTTAAGCCTACTCAGCCTTAAAGTATAATCCAGCCCTGGGTATATCAAAAGTATTTTCGTTTTTTACAGATCTTTACACTAAAGCTTATTTCATGTACACATCTAAAGAGTATCTATGACTCCACTACATTATTAATATTATTATTATTTTAAACTGGAATTATTTTAAACTGGGTTCTCCTCTACCTTGCGTTTAAACCATCATAATTGACAACTGATTGTCGCCCATTTCCGGGCTTTATTTCAAGGCACAAGTCACCAACCAGTTTAGGGCAGTACAGTTAGATATTGTTTTATTTCCTTCCACTTCCGAATTCTGCGAACAACTTCAGCGGCTTTGGGGCCCAGTTTAAAATAATGCCTCAAAATTGCCAGAATCTCAATACTTGTATCTGCAATTATAACATTAGAAACAAAAGGTACAGGTCGCAGCAGCAGCAGCAGCAGCAGCAGCGATAATAGTGGACTCATAGAAAGTCTTTATATGTGTACATGAAATAAGCTTTGAATATACTTTTGATTTACCCTAATATATTTTAAAGAGATAAAACTTATTTTACAGGACATAAATTCCTTTAATATTTTGAATGTAAATCTGTAGAATAAAGAGGAAGAGACCTTTTTGGCTATGTTTTGGAACCGTGAGAATATTTTGTTCTTTGTGTACATGCTAATTATGGTTGAAGGTCAGCTGGTGTGAAGAAGTTGCAACAGAATAAAATTCACTTATAGCCACTTGTGTGAACAAGATGTGATTTGGATGCTATTAGTTTGATCATTTAGAGAAAAGTGTGCATATTCTTTAATAGGAAACTAAGATAAAAATGTCATCAAGAAAAGCTCTGACCTAGCCTTGCCATGTCAAATACAGCCAAGGTATTAAAGTAGCAAATACAGTGCCACTCAGGATTATTGGCGCCGTTGAATTTTTTGTATAACCAGTACAATATCTTCAGAAATAAATGGAAATCTACCAAATTTTTATCTTCAGAATATTCTAATAGGATGTCCAAAGTAATTCAATAAAAAATCATTATTTTTTAACTTACATATAGTAATTTAAAATTTCTGAAGATATACAGGTTATACAAAAAATTCAAGGGTGCCAATAATCCTGTATTTGCTACTTTAATACCTTGGCTGTATTTGAACAGTGCTGTATATTTATGCCAATACAGTCTTCTTAATACCAGCATTTCAAGTTTTAGGAATCAATGTTATATCTGTGTAACATGCCCAAAGATGACTGACAAGTGTTACATCTTGGCAGATGATCTAAAAATGTACAAGTCAATGGTGCTCAACTCATTATATAGTTGTTTTTTTTACACTCAAAAATCAAATTATTTAGAGTTGTTAATTATTTGCCTTCCCACAAGGGCAGAATGTGCCATATAGTCAAGTTTAAAGTGAGGACCCTCAGGAGTATGTGTGGGTGGTTCCATAAATGGTCCAGTTGCTTCAGCACTTCCCTTTTTGAGATGCCTTAGGCATCTGGTAATTAACCTGACCTTATCCTAAAGAGTATAAGGAGGTAGTTGTCCCATAGGTTCAAAGGAGCAGAAGTGAAGGAAAATACCAAGGCAGATTCAATGAGTCACAGTTGTATTCACTAGGTTACTAGTCGTACAGAGCCTGGTAGAATTTAGAAATAAACTCATTCTGGACAGGAATAATAATAATGAATACAATCATCCATATTTAGACATAATAGGAGACTAGAAAGTTCAGAATATCTTTTTTTAAACAACACAGTTTGTTAAAAGAACAAGGCAGCACAATGCAAAGTAAAGAGGTTGGAACTTCTTTTTTTAACACTGTTTTTTTAGAAGAATGAGGGGAATTTTCAGTGTTGTTATTGTGACTGTTTTTTTAAATCATTAGGAATTCCTGGAAGATGCAAAATACAACTTGTACTTTTGCAGAAATCAGGTAATTTGATTTGGTTTCCACTTATAAGTCCTATGGTATCTCCACATGTTTTTATAGCCACCATGTTTGCAGATGTGACATCATTGGGCCCCTTGAATCTTAGAGCAACACGTTGAGTGTCAGCACCCAACTGAGTTCTTCCTTTGCTATTGCTAAGAGTGACATTTTATTTCTCTTTGAAGCACGTGGTTGAAAAATTAACATGGAATACCACGTGGTCAGAAAATTGTTCAACTAGCTACGTTTGTAAGAAGAGTGACATGGGTTCAACCTTAAGAACCACCATCTGGAGTTTTTATATATTTTTTATTTTATTTTATATTTTTCAACTACCACAACCCCTTTAAGTGCAATTGGGGGCTGCTGCCTGGGGTGATGGCCCCCTGGAACTACACATTCAATTTTTTCTGGTTTTCAGCTAAAAGACTGGCAATCAGAATTATTGAATTGAGTTATTTGAATTTCAATAACCTGAAATATTTTAAAGAAGATTTTTACATCTGAAAATCAAATTATTTATAGTTCTTTGTATTTCATTTTAAATGAACTTTTTTCCAGATTAAAAATGAATAGTAAACAGTGTTGAATGTGCATTTTATATTCAGTCATGATTTTCACCAAAATGAAGTAAAATTACTAACCAGGCTAGATGTAGTTTAACCTCGGTGATCAGACGAGAACTGGTGTATTCAACGTGATATAGACCTAACCAGGTGTGGATTGGCCTAACAGTTAACAGAATCAGTGAGCTGAGTTCAAACTCTGAGACAGTTTGTGCTCTCTTCACACTAATGCCTTTGGGAAAGGCATGAATTCATCTACCTCCAACTATGGGTAAAATAATAGGGCCAACTGGGCTCTCTAGCTATGGTTAGCAACCAGTCTAAGAAACGGGCAACTCTGATTCCAAACAAGCCTGAAAAGAGATGGGGTCAGTCAGGCTATCTCACCCTTGACACACCCATGATGAAATCATCTGTGGTACCATAACAAGCCTGCCCTGGGTTACAGGATAATTCAACCTAATATATATAAACTTAATATGAGAGGTAATTCAATAACAATAGCTAATCATGCAATGGACATGAATCAATTTTCACATAGTGTTTTCACAGTGTTTTTTTACATACATAAACACACGATCATATGACACTGTGAAACAAATGGAGGTTGCAGTCCCAAAGAAAGGATCTCCTCACACTAGAATAAAACATTAGATACCAATTAGGTTGAACTGAACTTGACATTTCTGCAGCAATTGTCTTTTCTAGTGACAGAGTTGTTGATCGCATTGTCCCAGCCAGGACACCAAGTGATATTTTATCCACAAACCCAGGGACAATTACAGCACCTGGAGTTTTCAATATTTATACTAAACATACAGAACAGTGATTCATTTTATCAATCAAATAGAAACAGATGTAGTATGGTTTTATTCAGAATTATTAGAAGTAGTGCCCGTTTTAAACAACATTGTGATGTAAACATTTTTGTAAAACAACTCTAAAAATGCTTCTGTTTTCTTTCTTTTTTGCTCATAATTTTTCTGGACAGGATGAAGAAAAGTTTTAAAAAACTTTGAGATTATTAATTTCAATCTCACTCTTTTAATTTTAAACTTTCCAAAAAAAGTCCATGCAAAGTTAAAACTGCAATCTTCCCTTAAAAACACGTCACATTTGTTTATCTTGTTAAGACTGCTGACGTTTCAGTAATGTCATCCAGTGTTGAGGCAAAATGTGTCCGTTTCAATTTGGTCAATGTGGGGGTGCTTGATCCATACTTCATCCATATAAACTAATATACTATAGCACGAAATGAAGAACACTCACATTAGGTTTCATATGGGATTATTTAAATTAATTTCAAACTATTTGTAAATAATCATTTATGCACGTAACCATGGAGCAATAGTTAATAAGCTAGCCCAGCAGACCATCATTACTGTACTGTGTTTGAGTATCACTGAATGCCTTTATGGCCTTGTGCCAGACAATGTTAGGCATAGTAAATAACCATTTGGATGCTTCACCATGGAACAATAGTTAGCAAGCAAACCTAAACCATTAGTACTGTTGTGAGTTTGAATCTCTCTGGGTGCCTTGTGCCAGACTATATTAGGCATAATAAATAACCATTTCAGTGCTTGCCATGGAGCAGTAGTTAGCAAGTTAGCCTAGTAGACCATTACTACTGTAATGAGTTTGATCATCACTGGGTGCCCCAGACTTGTGTCAGACTAAACTAAGCTTAGTAAATACCTATAATGTTTCCAATTTTATGGAAAGAAAAAAATGAGTATTTTTTGGTTTCCAATTGTATGGAAAGAAAAAAATTAGTATTTTTTTTAGATATTGAAAATAAGAAAATATACAAATATCTGTTTCAACTTACTAAGATGTCTTAAATCTTCCATTGTAGATATTGATTCCAGCTTAGAAGCAGGCATCTTACTTCTTACTTTTTTAGGAAGTGGGAACGGCATTGCCACATTATCTATATACTACTAAAATTCTGTTTATCTGTTTGTACCCTCAAGTTAGCCGAAACAGTGCATTGTAGCTATATATATGGAATCAAACATGCTAACTTAAAGAATGCATAAAAGAATCTGGCTGTAGAAGCTTGCTTTGCTCACTGGATTGCTATGCCCACTAGAGCAGACAGCCCTGCATTCCCCTATTTGTTTTTTAGCACTACACCACTGTGTGTGTATATATATATATATATATATATAATGAACAAATGAACAATATGACTTTTTCCATTTGTTTTTTGTCTGCAACAATGGACTCTTCCACTTAAATGTAACAATTTTGCTGATAAAAATATCTCCTGCCCACCATTTGATTTAATGGACTCTTCCACTTAAAGTTCAGTCACTTATTAATAAAACTGTGGCAAATGGACTTGCCCATAGGAGATGGCCTGCTGTCTGTCTTGTGGACAGACCAGGAAGCAAAAGCCAAATGAAAGAGTCGTCGACAGATGTAGACAAGGTGGAGTCTCAGTGACCCGTACGTTGAGCGCTAGCAACCCAGATGTGGCAAGCTTTTGGTTATAAAAGGCCAGGTGGCGACGGTTCATCAGTTTGTTCTTGGCTTGCCAACCGAATTACGTTGTAGCAGCTCAGAGTTCATGACAGTGGTGATAGGTTACCTGTGATAAGTGAGGAAGTGACCCTTGAAGGAATCGTTCCAGTGCTGTGACATTGACATTCCATTTAACTTATTGCATCGAACTGTGTCAGTGTTTTCCCCTCCCCCTTGGAAACTACAAAAACCTTAGATGAAAGTGGTAAAACATAAACATTTATTCACACTATTAACAGCTTTGAAGTAGTGAACTATTGTCATAGAATAAGTCGGAGAGTGTGAAGAAACCGCTCATACTCCACAGAAACATGGGTAGATATTTTTACCAAATGTTTCATTTCTAAAAAGATTATCTCAGAAATTCAAATATATCTGTGAATTTTTCATTGGTAATAACTAGTATATACATATATATATACATGTACACACACACACACACACACACACACACACACATGCACATGCATGCAAAAGCATAATTGTTGAGAATTCTTATCTTACTTCTGCCTCTCACATAGTCAAGTTCTGATTGGCACTGTATCCTGCAAAACAGGATAACATAATTACCATCAGAGTTACACAATAAAAAAACAGGTCTGGTTAGTAAGTAAATAGAAACCGAAACATGACCAACATCTTTTGGCAGCATGCCATGTTCAGGGTGATCAATTCAAAAATTGGATAAAGGGGTGATCAATGAATAAGTTACTCTTCTTTTTGTTGGGCAGTAATCACTGAAAAAGTCTGAATTTTTAAAAAAAAAGAATGAATGCTGCTGGACACAAACTAAGGGATCAATTTAGCAAAAACTTACATTGCCAATTGAACAACCACTAAAAAACAATTTAGGGTGGAATTTTCAAAAAAATTTAAAAAGCGTTTTTTCTAGACATAATATGGAGTAAATGTTTAAGTTTAGCTCCATTGGTGCAGCCAGCCAGCCAGCCAGCTTAAAAGCTGAAGAAACCTATGTTGACAGTTTTGGCTGACGGTTTCTAACAAGCAAATAAAGGTCGCCTATCAGTTCTGTCCAATTAGAAAGACATATTCTTCTATCTCCTGACAGTAACACAAGATGGAAATAACTATAGCCTTCACAATCATGTAATTTTGAGGGACTCTCTGATTTCACAAACAAGTATTGCAGTTTGTGAACCACTAACATGTCCAAAGAAAATTGCATTTTAGCAGGATTGGAGAATTATAAAGCCTAAAACACACTTCACAATGATAAGTGAATTCTGAATCGAGAAATCTCACGTGATTTAGTTAATTTTTTTTTATCTTACGTCTTCGAGGCTATTTCCTGTGATGCAGAAGATTTTTCTGGTATGGACAATTTGAAAGAGTTTAATAGAAGTAGTTATTTAACCACCTTACCATGAGGGCAAAATGGTTTAAAGTGGGGGCCTACATGTGTACATGGGGGCCCACATGCGTATGTGGGTGCAAGGACATAAATTGCCTAGTCTCCGTGACTAGTGTCATAAAGGCATCAGAAATGTCCTTCCAACCCTCCCCTTAAAGTGCAGTGGAGAGGTGCTGCCCCAGGGTTGACTTGTTTATGTCGTGTCTTACCTGAAGACAAGAACATGACAGAACAATTATTACACTAGCATCCCAGCCTGAAGGCTGGGCCAGGTAAGTATAAGCAATAAGTAATCTAAAAAACACTTCTCATAGTAATGGAAAATTGCCTTAAATGGTTGAAGCAATTTTTCTCCCAGAAAAGTGTGGTTTACCCCAAGAAAATGGTTCTATGCAAAAAATATTTCATTGGAGCAGGTTTTAAACTATATTTCCAAAAAGTTCCATGAATCAGGAAGCAAAAAAGGGATTTTTTTGGTCTGGCCAAAAACTAACATTCATAATTTTAAAATACAGAAGTTGCATTTTCTTTTTCTCGCCAACTAGAAACTCAATTAGTGGTGATATTTTTTTTTACTTTTTTTACTTTATATACATTCATACTAAAATATATATTTGTATAATTTATCCATACGTAAATAATCCCGTAATTTTGTGGTCCTATTAAAACATAAACAAAAAGTAATAAGGGGAGAATTGTATCTTATTTTTCATTGGCTATTAGCAAGTTACCTAGCAATAATGACCTACTTCTGGCTGTAGTGTGTTTATATTTTTTTCTCACCTGAAGGCCTTCCACAGGTACTAGCTGGAAACCCACCCGATAGAGTGGATTTTCAGCTAGTACCAATAATCAAGCCTGCTTGGATGGTGTAATGGTTAGCACATCTGCCTCACATGCAGAAGGTCCTGGGTTCGATTCCCGGTATGAGTGTGGAAAACTCTTCATTGGAACAAATTTCCCTGTGCACTCAGCCGCTAATTGAGTACACTCTAAGCTGTGTGATCAGGGTGGATGTATCCCTTCAGTGGACTTGCATCCTGCCAAGGAGGTGGTCATAAAAACTTGTAGAAATAAAGTCCTGGTCTCGACCAGACTTGAGACTTGCAAGGATCACTAAACTGACGCATGCAATAAAAACCGGGTCTTCGTCACCAGGGTCCATACTCCATTGGAAGTTGTCTCTTAAGAGACGGGTCGCTTTACCTTTTTTTACCTACCAATAATCAAAATATGTTATTGTTAACTCATCTTCAAATTCCTGACCACAGATAATCGCTTTTTTCCTGATTTTTAACATATAACATACAAATTTAGGGCAGAAATTTGCTAGAACTAATCTTATGTAAAAAATAGCAAAATTTAGTGTTTAATCATCAAATATATTTTTCCTGAGAATATTTAGTGTGTTACTGCAGTAAATGATTAAAGCAGAGCAGGAGAGTGGTGGAGTAGTGGTAAAGTCAGTGACCAGTAATAAGAAAAGCTATAACCTTGTCTAAGTAGACCAAGTTTAAATGTAGTTGGCATAAAACACAACTCTAATTATTAATCAATCTTTATTATTATTGGATGAAGTATTGTAACATACCAATTTTTATTAAATTTGACTAGTTTTTACCTTCATCCTAAGTTTAGTTGTTTTTATACAACTTAATAATTT
The DNA here is from genome assembly GCA_006491835.1 of Architeuthis dux. Classification (NCBI taxonomy): domain Eukaryota; kingdom Metazoa; phylum Mollusca; class Cephalopoda; order Oegopsida; family Architeuthidae; genus Architeuthis; species Architeuthis dux. The sequence continues at coordinate 10,884,822 of VCCN01003880.1, forward strand.
GGGCCACTGTTTCTATGGCAACAAATAACAGCACGATTGGGAATGAAGAGTAAGCCTTCGGTGAAAATCAAACTCACACCTTCATTGCCAGTGAGAGACTAGTTTATGCCTAGCTGCTTTTTTAAAAACTTTTTATCCTCCTACCACCAAAATTTACTGTGTCACTATCTATGTCAGGGGTTGGCAAGCTACGGCCCGTGGGCCAAATCTGACCCGCAGCCTCATTTCATCTGGCCCACTGACTTCATTTAATATGTAAAGTCGCATACAAAAATTCTTTGTTTTCCTTATCTACCTTATTAGTTAGCAAACAATGAAATTCAGTATTAAAAAATTGAGCAAAAGTTTCATTTCTGTATGTTTATAGCTAAAAATATTTTAACACTATACATTTCTGCTGCCTATAAATAGACACACAATTTTAACAACAATTTGACAAATATTTTTCACCCCCTAAAAGAATTTTATAGTTTTCATTGATTGATAATACATGGAAGTTTATGTAAGTATATACTCCTGAATTTCAACATCAATAACAAGAAGGTAAAAAAAATTAACTTAAAAAATTTGCCACAGAAACAATGAACAAAAAAATTATAAAGAATAAGCCGGAAGACTTATATTAGATGAAAAACAAAATAATTTTGGGGGGTTTTAAGGATAATCTATGATTACTTTGGATTATTTGGGTTTTTCTATTTATAAGATTTCTTTATCTAGATATTTTTAAAAAATGTTAAAACTGTGCTTTGCCTGAGCAGGTGTGTGTGTCGGGGGAGGGGGGTCCATATCCTCTGGAAACTGTGGCTGGAATTATCTTTATCTATACTTATTTCCAAGTAAAAATGTATTGTCATAGTATTTTGCTAAGTGTCCCCATCAAAAAGTGTTTTATAAGTTAACCAACCACTGACCCAGTAACCTACAATAAAGCTCTAGCCCTATAAGCAAGTAAAATGTAATTGGCATCTCATATTAAATAGGTCATCTTTAAAACACAGACAAATATGGTTCTTTATTTTTCTAAAAATAGACCATATAAAACTGAAATTACAGCAGTAATATTTTGCAAGATAGAAACATTTGAATTCAAATACCAAATACCATTCTACCACCAATGGTAGCAACAATTCTCAAGAAACAGTCACTAAGGCGATAGAATGTTAAACGGAATCCCCAGTCACTTTGCATTTAACTAATAGATGGTATGCTTACTGCAATAGTGAACTATAAAGCACTCAGAGAGGGCATACCTCCATCAATGCCGCTAGAAAATCTGAATGAAATTCATTTAGAACTTTTGGAGATATCTTGCAGACAGGAAGAAAAGAATTGCGATATTATGTGTTTTGGACATATAACAACGATGTAGGGGATGTAATTGTGAATGGATCCACTCCAGTTCTTTCTTTGCCTATTGTTCACCGTTCCAGAAAATCTGTATGAAATTCCTTAAAAATCTTTGGAGATACCTTGTGGACATGAAAAAATGCCAACCAACAAATAGACGCGACCAAAAACATATACCTCTTTACAACTTTGTTGACAGAGGTTAATTAATAAGCTTGTTTTAGTCTGGCACAAGACCACAGCCTTGGTGTACACAGTAAGGATTGAACTCACTACACTTGCAAATTGGTCTAACCATCATTCCACAGTATGGTTCCTAGCAATGAGTTTCCATGAAATGCTGATTTTTATTAATAACATTCAATACTGAAAATATGTAGATGCTATCCCATTATTTACCTCTGCTAACAAAGTTGAAAAGGGTGTATGTATTTACTCATGTCTGTCTGTCTGTCCATCTGTCTGTCAATATGTTTGTCCACACAATGAATTTCAATGACATTTTATGGAAGGGTGGGCAATGGACTAAGGAAGAATTGATTGAATTTTGGGGTGGATCCAGGAATTCTTTTACAGTTACCTCCCCTGAATCGTAACTATATGTCCACACAATATCTCCCAAAGTTCTCAATGAATTTCAATGAAATCTTTTGAAAGGGTAGACCATGGGGTAAGTTACAATTGACCAAATTTGGGGGCAGATTCAGGAATCTTTTTCCGATTGAGAGGTATTCTTTCATTTTTTTCATATATTTATGTATCCATTCACGTTGGTTCACACACTATCTCCAAAATTTCTCAATGAATTTCAATGACATTTTGTGGAAGGGTGGGCAGTGTGCTAAGGGAGTATTGATTAAATTTGGGAGTGTATACTAGAATCTTCTACAGTTACATTCCCTGCATCGTAACTATATATGAACTGATTTTCATTCAGTTTTTAGTGACATTGGCATTGGAAGTGATATGCACTCTCTGAGTGCTTTCTAGTTTATTAACTCTGATTAGCAAATAGATGCTGAGCTATGAGCTTACTTGTGGCAATCCATAAATATTTAGTGACAGAAACTGCTTTCTGCTAGAAGGGATCCTGCTCAATGGTTTAGTATAACTAAAGTGTTTTCTTGAAATCCTGAGTTACAAAACAATAACAGCCAGATGTAGAATTTAATGGCAAGAGAGAGGTATCACAATGATGGAATTATCTTTTATTCAGAAGTTGCCCATTTGTTACAGATCAGGCATGATATTGCTAAATTTGAGGAGGATATTATAGCCATGTTATAAAGAGATTCATTATGAATAATTGATAAACTGAGCCCCAATATTTTGCCACAGCATGAACCCATATATATACCAGTTGTACTGTGACCAAATTCAAGCAGTTGATCTTATATAAATCTCTGTGCGATAAAACCAAATTTGGTAAATGTCATTTTTTTATGGTGGCCATTTTGAAATAAAGATGGCGGCCGCAGTTTTGATCAGATCGTGTGTTTTTCATATTTTGAACAATTCTGGTTGAAATGAACAATTAATCTATATTGCAAATTTTGTTGTTTTTTATGGTGGCTATTTTGAAATCAAGATGGCGACCGCTGTTTTAGTCAGATCGTGTTTATCCTATTTTTATATGAAATAGCATAAAAAATCTACCAGTGTTCAAGTTTTCACACTTTTTTCCCATTTTGAACAATTCTGCTTGAAATCTAAGCTAAATTCCTGTGAAAATTTAAAAACTTTTTCAACAAAAAGTGCTCTCTACATATCGACCCATAAAAATTTTTAGTATGTCAAATAAATAAAATAACGCTTCTAACGATACCAAATGTGAAACCTCCGAGTTGACCCCTATTTTTTGACAAAGTTTGACTGGACTACAAACACAGAATGAAATTATTGGCCAACCCAATAGTTTTATAGCTTTAAATTTAATTTATGGATTCACGCATGAAAAATAAATATTATACAGATCAGTTAGTAACCATCACATGGCCAACGTCTGTTGGCAGCAAGCTGTATTGGGGGTGATCAATTAAAAAATTTGAAAAACCAGTAAATGTTTAAATTTTCATCTTTCTAGCTCAATTATTGCGGCATATACACATGATACATACATACATACATAGCCAGCCAGCCAAACCAACTTGAAAATTGAAGAAATCTATGTTGACAGTTTTGGTTGACGGTTTCTAACATTGGATAGTGCAAAAATTAAAATAGGTGTTGTGTTCAAATTCTACACACAATAGGAAAATCCTTTATTCTAATAGCACAAGAAGTTTTCCAGTTAACAAATAGCCCATTAACTTTATATTATTTACACAAGGACTTGGCAAAGCTAAGCAGAACAAAAGAGTAGACAAAAAGTCCAACTTGTCACTATAAATAGTCCCGATCATAAAAGCAATGCTTTTAACTTCTCCAGGGAAATAGGAGCAAAACAAGATAGATGTTCTTGTTTTCAATTGAGAAGGCCATATTTTATGCCCTTCAGATAAGATTATAAAGAATGAGGTAAATACATTTATTGAAACAGAGACTAGGCAAATGCACAAGGGTGGATCCAGGATTTTGACAGGTGGGGAGGGGTCCAAATGGAAAAATTTATTTTTTTAAATGAATATGTGAAAAAGAATACAGATTTCAAACATCAAAAACAAGAAAGTAATATGTGATCCGGCATTTTTGCTTACATTTGAGTCGTAGCTTTTTAGTTCTAGAATTGACAAAAGAATAATAATCAAACAAATTTACCACAGAACCAAGAATAAGATGGAAGACATCTTACACATATTAGATGAAAAACAAAATCTTTGTTTTTAAGGATAATTTATGATTACTTGGGATTATTTGGGTTTTTTATTTATAAAATTTCTTTATCTCGATATTTTCTTTTTTAATTTTAATTGTGCTTTGCCCGAGCAGAGAGGGGTCTGGTCCCCTGGATCTGCACCTGATGCAGCTTTGTTCTTCTTAAAGTAACATTCAGTAGTTATCTCATAGTTAAATTTAGAAATTTTAACAAAGAGACATAATCTTTTGTATTCTACCTGCATATATTGCATCACAATTTTGCCAGCCCTTACAGTTACATCAGAAGTCAAATATTACATCATAGTTAAATCAAATGAATAGCAATGTAACTTGATATTTTTTACTGTCGATTATCCAGCTTTTGAAAACAGCTAATATAAGCTAATAGACTAGACTGTTACACTAGCTAATAGATTGTCAGACTAACTTGTTAACCATCACTCTAAGCTGAGTGCCCTATACTGATAAATCTTTGTTTCACAATTCTTCAAACCTCCTTTTCTATTTGAAATAGTTTACCTCTGCCAATAAAGTTAGAAGAGGTAATTCACTCATGTTTGTCTGTTTGTCCACAAAATATCTCCAAAAGTTCTCAATCAATTTCAGTGACATTTTGTGGAAGGTTGGGCAATGGACTAAGGAAGAATTGATTCAATTTTGGGGTGGATCCAGGAATTTTTTTGATTGAGTGATTTTTTTTTTTAATATATTAAAACAATAGTTCAAATTATGGAAAATCGTAAGTTATGCTGATATCTCCCCTGCATCGTATTTACCTATGAACTGATTTTCATTCAGCTTTTAGTTAATATATGGCGTTGGCAGAGGTATGGGCTGTGAAGTGTATCAAAGTCATTTTACAGCCTTCAATCCATTTAGTTTATTAGAAACCGTCAACCAAAACTTTCACCAAAAGTTTTTAAGTTGGTCTGGCTGGCTATGTATGTATATATGTATGTATTGTGTGTACAGGCCACACCAATGGAGCTAGAATTTAATTTAAACATTTACTCCTTATTATGTCTAGAAAAAAACTTTTTGTTTTGTTTTTGGAAAATTCACCCATAATAGGTTTTTATTGTGGGGTTCAATTTGCAATGTAAGTTTATGTTAAATTGGTCCCTTAGTTTGTGCCCAGCAGCATCAGGCTTGTTTTTTTTTAAATTCAGATTTTTTTAATGATCTCCACCAAACAAAAGGTAAGAGCAGCAACTTATTCATTGATCACCCCAACACAGTATGCTGCCAAAAGACATTGGTCACGTGACAGTTTCTATTGAGTGACTAACCAGACCTGTGCATTGTTTTCATTAAATAACACCAATTGTTAGGCCTGTTTGGTATTGTGTATTTCCAACTAGTGTCTGCGGTTGGTGTTTGAGCCCAGATAAAAAGTCAATATATCAGATGCTGATTTTCAAGGCATGCAGTCCCTGACCCTACTTAAAATATTGGCACAACACTATATTCCTATGCTAATTTCCCCCCATTTGGCTTTATGTCACCCTAAACTAAGCTTAGAAACTATCTATAAACATCATGTGACCAATGTCTTTTGGCAGCATGCCATGTTGGGGTGATCAATTAAAAAATTGGGAAAAGGGGTGATTAATGAATAAGTTACTTGTCTCACTTTTAGTTGGGCGGTGATCACTAAAAAAGTCTGAGTTTTCAAAAAACAAGCGTGAACACTGCTGGACACAAACTAAGGGACCAATTTAACATAAACTTACATCGTAAATTAACCCCTCCCCCCTATTTTGAGGGCAGATTTTAAAAAAAGAAATAAATAATTCTTTTCTAGACATAATAAGGAGTAAATGTTTAAATTTTTAGCCCTCTAGCTCCATTGGTGTGGCCTGTATGCGTGATACATACATAGATAACCAGCCAGCCAAATCCACTTGAAAACTGAAGAAACCTATATTTTGGTTGACGGTTTCTAACAACAATGGTTTTCTTTCCCCTCCTGTCAGATGGGTGATATCCATCCTTATGCTGTCTCATATTTTATTTTACAAACAGAACTTTCTTTCTCCTCAGTAAATTACAGTTATTGAACCTCAATTACATTACACTACAGATCGAATTAGGGGACTCATGGGCTGAAGTTCAATGCTCTAACATCAAGATAATGCCACAAATGCATATCAGTTGAATCTGTTTGTGATGCTTTACATTTGTATCCAAGTTTAATGCAGCTATCTTCAACAGCAATAGTTGATTATTGTAGTTATCTCTCCTTGTCAAGGACAAAAAACATGTTTCTCTCTCTCATTTACATGATGAAAATGGAGGTACAAGAAAGTCTATACAATTACCAAAATCAATTGGATTTCCCTTGAATGATAGCAATATGAAAAACAAATTTCAAGGCAATCTGACCACTACTTTTTGAGACTGACCAATGGTAGCCAAAATAATCTCCTTGATAAGGAGTAATGATAACCTACATTATTATGAAAATCCTAATTTCCTTTTAATCTTCATTCTTAATCTGACTTGGATAAACATTGCCAAATGTTTCATAAACAATTATATTGAATCACTAGTTTTTTGTAAATGTACTTACAGTTTGGGGTGATATCCTTCCTTAAGCAGTGTCATATTTTATTTTGCAGACAGAACTTCCTTTTTCCTCACTAAGTCGCAGTTATTGAATCGTAGTTATATTACACTGCAGATTGAATTAGGGAACTCATGGGCTGAAGTTCAATACTTTAACATTGTTTTTCTCTGGCTTTTAACAGCCTTTCTCTGCTCAGGGGAGTATACATAACTGTTATTAATGGCAATATAGCTTGTACAGCACTAATGTAACAAAACAATTTTTGTTTGTTGATACAATTTCAAGGTCATTTGAGTCTTGATCCTGTGTATCTATGCTTGTGCTTACTTAAAAATGTCTGCATTATCTTTACTTTTCCACAATATTGTTCTGTGGAGGTGCGGAGCGGGCACTGGAATCAATGAACCAAGTTTGAGTTTCAGCCGAGGCTACTTACATTCACCTTGGCCTTGTGAAAGGCATGAATCCATTTTTCCCCTAGCTATGGGTCAATATCAGGACAGTTGGAGCCCTTTAGCCCTGTAAGGCAGTCCATCTTGGGCATGAGACTAGCAACTCCACCCCGTGAAAACCTACTTGCTACTGAAACCACAATGTTGCCCTATGCTCCACAAGGTGTCAACAGGAGTAGACATTGTTTTATATCCCCTTTATTTGCAGCAGCTGGGGATCTCTTTCAATCAGTTCCTACTTTCTCACATGATTCCATCTTGTATTTCACCAGATTTCTATTCGTGCATTTGGCTTTCTGTTGTTATAATGTGTAGCCTACAATGGACGACAGCATTGTCTCTAAGTTCCACATCTTTTCTTTCACCTCTTTGTACCTAGCTTTTCTTCTTCTCTGGCCAAATCAATTCAGTATACAGGTTCAGCATTATCATCATTCGGTACTAGGGTATTTGCACCCTGGACAACTGTGTCCCAGTCAAATGCATCCTGGTCATTGACAACATTTTAGAACATTTTATTTTAGAGTGAAAAAAAAGTATACAATTTGTATATACAAGCACACATCATAACAATCATATTTACAAAATATCTAGGGCCTTAAACCTTTGCGGTGGTGTAATAAACATCATAATTCTTCTTAAAATCATTTTCATCTGTACATATGTGTGGCCTCACAGTCCCTTGTACCCCCTTCTAGTAAAGAAATACATCAGGGTTTACTACTTTTAAACCACGCATAATCTTGAACATTTCTATTAAGTCTCCCTGATCTCTCCTATTTTCTAACGATGTTAATCCTAACACTTTTAGCCTATCCTCATAACTCATATTTTATATATTAATTCCAGTACTAACTTAGTTGCTCGTCTCTGGACTTTTTCTAAAAGATTTTTATCTCTCTCCAAGTATGGTGACCAGCCCTGTGCACAGTACTCTAGGTATGGACAGACATAAGTCTTATATATTATATAATTGGACATTTGCACCCATTTTTTGCGTCCTGGACATTTGTAACCCAATATATTTCATATTAAATGTAATTATTTTCATTTCTATATCTTAGTGTCCTGAATATTTCCATACCAATATATGTAAATTTCATATTAGATATAATTTTACAAATTCATGTAATTCTTTTTCATCAAAAACTTTTTATTAATTAAAAAAAGAATTGTAGCATGCATTTTATTGTACCTTATGCACCTTATATCGGTCAGTAGATACCATGCAGTAATTAGACCGACGTAGGTTTCTACCAATTGTTTCCCAGCTCCACATCTGTTATAATGAGCGTGGGTTACATAGTTTAGTAGGAGTAGGTGTAGCATTATTTATTGATTTAAGTAGCGTTATTTATTGATTTAAGTAGCATTATTTATTGATTTAAGTAGCATTATTTATTGATTTAAGTAGCATTATTTATTGATTTAAGTAGCATTATTCATTGATATAAAAATTTGATTTGTTGCATTATTTATTGATTTAAAGATTTAATTTATAAGTCCAAATTTAAAAAGTATGCATTTTGGTTGAGGGCAAATAAAAAAATTGACATATAGTAAAATGATTAGCAACATATTTACATCATACATATAATAGCCCTATTTTGCCAGTAATGTTTGCTTTAATTCCTGACCGCTGACAATCCTATTTTTTCCTGATTTTCAATGCACAATATACAGATTGAGTGCTAATATTTGCTCAAATAGATTTTAGGTGAAAACTTGCCAAATTCAGTGCATAATCATCAATCAATTTTTTCCTACATTCCTGGAAATGTTTAGCTTGTTAATATAGAAAGCGACAAAAGCTAATTATGGAGGGTTGGGGAATAGCAGTAAAATCAGTTGGTAGCGATAAGAAATGCCCAAACCTTGCCAACATATGCCAGGTCCAAATGCAGTTGGTGCTAAACTCATGACAATTGTTTCATTTCCCCCCCCCACCACCACCTGAATTTGTGGGGTTACGATATATGTAATCATTAGAGTGAATGAAAGGTTTTACATATTTCTTTAATAAATCCTACTCATGATATCACAAGTTACATAAATAGCTTGCATATAATATTCATTGGGAATCAAACAAAGATAGCTTGAGGATTTTTCCATGTATTATTTTTTATCTTGAGTTTGGCCTTTAGCACTCTGTAGGTAACTTTATTCTTGGAACAAAAATGTTGTCCTGCCACTGCAGGCAACTCCTATCACCAAACGATAGTGTGTTTGAATTTTGCGGTTGTGTTCTTATGTCAATTTCATGTCAATTTCATGTCAATTTCAGTCTTACATGAACAGACAGACAAATTACAGGCTTTCAAAGTTACTAAGTGCACAAAATCTTGGCGCCCTTCAAAAAGAATGCAGAGTGCTAAAGATTAAGTTTACCAAAGGCTGTTTTCATTTTATGCTGAGTAACTGTGAGAAAATCATAAAAGCTTTGTGTTACTTTGACAAATCAGTTATAGAAATCATTGATGCTATTTAGAAACCATCAATCAAAACTGTCACAAAAACTGTCACAATAGGTTTCATCAGTTTTTAAGTTGGGCTGGCTGGCTATATATCTATGTATGTATCACATGTGCAGACATTTGAACCCCCCCCCCCATAATAAGTTTTTAAAGGGGGAGTCAATTTGCAATGTAAGTTTATGCTAAATTGGTCCCTTAGTTTGTGTCCAGCAGCATTCACACTTGTTTTTTGAAAATTTGGAATTTTAGTGATCACTGCACAACAAAAGGCAAAAGAAGTAATTTATTCATTGATCACTCCTTTTTTCAATTTTTTAATTGATCACCCCCAACACACTAAAAGACATTGGTGGCATGACTGCTTCTATTGAGTGACTAACCAGACCTAGGTTTTTTTTAGCTAATAACATAATCGGTAAAGATTAACTAAGTAAAAAAAAATATAAACAATTTCTTTTCGCCAGTAATTTTTGTGATTTTAATCCGTTAGATCCTAACAATCTTCCTTGATTTTTCTGTGCTTTTATTAAGGTTTTTTGATTTAATGAAAGCACAGAAAAGCCGTCATCAAAATATCCAAGAAACCTAGTTAACAACCTTCAAGGGAAATAACAACATGCTTCAAAGCCTCACTTCCGTACAATGGACTGAAAGTATCAGTTCCATTTACCATACAGTTACATTGTAAATAGAACCCACTTCGTAAAACCTTAAAAAAACATTTTTTCTAAAATCTAACAACTTCTAGGAAGATTGTTAGGGTCTAATGGATTAAACAAACAAAAAATTACTGGCGAAAAAAAATTGTTTCTATTTTTTTTCGACTTGGTTAACGGATTATCTTTACCACATAATCTCCTGGAAAAAGTATGATTTTTATTCTCAATGTATTGAATATACTGAATATGTAAATAAATGAGGGAAAATAATGCCACTTGTGGTTAATTGATTTAGCATTCGTTTATTTATTTGATAATTTGATATGTGGTAATAGAATTTGATATGTGGTAATAAATGGATGAAATCAGGTCAAATTTAAATTGATTGGCAGAACACTAGGGCATTTAGTTGATGTTGTTTACGTATGTACATATGCAACCATACACCTGTGCAGTGTAGCATGGTCAAATGAATAAAATGAAAATACACATTTATCTTTTGCATACACATATAGACTGCTGTGTGCGTATGTGCAGATACATACATATATACATATACAAGGGTGTCATTTTTTTGCAATTGGATGTTTCGTTCTGAAAGGAGCTTGCATGCTACACTTGACAATCATGCTTATGGTCTTGCATTTTTTTATGTTATTGATATGAACTGTACACAAGCATGAATATTTGCTTCTTTTTGTGGAGTTTGATGGTTGATTCCAGAACCGAGCAGGGTTATCCATTTTGCAGGACCAACATAATAATTCAATAATACACCCCTAACCAACTAATTACACACATCTCATGTCTTTAAAGCTGTTAGAAACTTAAATTAAACAAATATTAAATATGAATTAAATGGTTAAATACAATACATTGATATAAATGATACAGATACATGTATATGAGGGGCTATCGGAAAGTTCCCAAATTAGGCCAAAAGAAAAATTGGAATTTTCAAAAAATTAATATGTGAATACATGTTCTGTAGTCCCATTAGTAAACCCAGAAACTTTGGTGGTCATAGCTCTAGCCATCCTTGAGTTATGCGATGACAGACAGAAATGCGTGTGCCACTCAAAAACCTGTGTTCGAACTAAAGAATGTTCTCCAAAAGCCTGACAAAGAATTTTGAAGGTCTCTGTAGCAGATTTGCCAAGTTTCACACAAAATTTGATGCAGATCGCAGAGATGTTCTCACACATCACAAAACCTTGCGAGAACACAAAGCCTATTGGCAGACTGACTCAGTAGGCTTGGTAACAATGAGCATCAGCTGCGTGCGCATTTCAGCTGAACGGTACAATCACAGCACATAGAGTCTGGGAACTTTCCAATACCACCTCGTATTAATTAAACAAATATAGTACTGTACTTCCAAAGAATTTTAAAGTACTACCACTCCCAACGTGACAAATTGTACAATTTTTCTTGCACTATACAATTAATAAGAAAAGTCTGGAACAGGAAGACTGTCAGGTTTGCTGGTGGTTTCACAATTGACATTTGCATCATAGACTTGAGGTGTTTAAGGGATAACAAGAAGTCACTTGAAGTTGAAGGATTTGTAGATGCTGGACTACAGCTTTGAAACTCATTGTTCTTGGTCAGACATATCATCGAGGCAAAGTTGTTTCATATGCTTTGACCTATGTGAGATGTGTGAGAAATTCAAGTATCCACTTGTATTTTTCTCTGGATTAAAAGTGGTTGCTGGAGAATTGGTGATGTATCTGTAGTTGTTTTTCTAATGGCTGAAAAATAGAATGGTTAAAATATTATGATAATAAGTAACACAAGGGATGAAGAAACACATCAAAAGTGGCAAAGTGCTGACGTCATCAGCGTAGGCATGGTTCTGAACAAACATGTCGCAGTAGTGTTTTGACATAGAGAAAATCACACTTTTTTCTTTCTTCGTCATTTTTTAAAAAAACTTTGTCAGTATAGGACAGCCAGTTTATACTGAATGAGAAGATTTGATGAGTTTTAGTAATTTTATCGATTTTTCATTCGTTTTTTTTTTGCTCACAAACTTCGAGCAGCTATGGTTCAGTGTTTTGTTCCTGATTGCAACAATTAATTAGAAAGTCACCTTTGCAGCTACTTTAGATTTCCTAAAGATGAGAGACAATTCTGACACAGGAAAACACTAATAAGGCAATTATAATATATCCTTATCACTTTGAAGAAATAGTTTTAGGCTAAACATTACTGCAGGGTACGGCCTAACCAGGTTGGATTAAGCTAGTTGCCATTCTATTAAAAATATGAGGAACTAGCATTCCAAGGGTAATTATGAATCACCACCAACCATATATGCTATGTTGGGGGTGATCAATTAAAAAGTTGGGCTGTGATCACTAAAAAAGGTCTGAATTTTCAAAAAACAAGCGGGCAAATATTTCAAGTTTCTACTATGAACGGTTAGGGCTGTGCAAAGTCTGGATACATAGATAGATAAAATTGAACCCCCCCCTTTAAAAATCTATTTAGTGGGGGGAATTCTCAAAAAACAAAAATAAAATTTTCCCTACTCATTGAGGGGAGTGTGTGTGCAAAATTTCAAGTTTCTACTATGAACCATTAGTGCTGGGCAAAGTCTGGATACATAGATACATAGATACATAGATACATATAAATAAAATTTTCCCTACTCATTAAGTGGAGTGTATTTGCAAAATGTCATGTGTCTACTATGAATGGTTAGGGCTGGGCAAAGTTCTGATACATAGATACATATAAATGGGTGAACATTCGGTAGCAGTGATTAATAACATATTGTTTACATGTTCCTTCACTACCATTTTCCTTTTTTTTCTTTCCCACTTTCTCCTTCCTAATTCCTTCCCTTCCTCATCCCCCTCCCCTCAAGAAATCATTCTGTTTTTTCCTCTTTCTTTCATTACTTCTTCCGTATCTTCTTTCTTTGCTCTCATTTAGCTTAGTATGGCACAAGACCAAATAGGAGAAAATGTGGGGAGGAACATTTTGTCATGCCAATCCTCCAAGTGGGGGAGGGCTTGCCTCAGAAGCGTAGCAAGAGGGGGCGATAAGGGGTGCAGGTGTGAAGGAGCACAAAATTCCCTTCAGCCTATAATGTCTGTTAATTAATAATTATGCCCTCCCCAAAGATATAGCACAACTGCCTCCGGGTGCTGAGAACCCTTGCTATGCCACTGGCCTGCCTGCTCAGAAAATAAGCATTTGAAATCTTGACTTTTGATATCTACTAAGCTTTGTTTATAGCACAAAAGCTAAATATGATGAAATAGCAGTAGGAAGATTGTATTGTATCTTCCAAGTGAGGGAGGGCTGCCTGCCTAGAAAATAAGCATTTGAAATCTTGGCTTTTGATATCTACAAAGCTTAGCTTAGTACAATACAAGGCTTAATATTCAAATAGTTCTTTGGACAATTCAACTTATTCTTGTTGTTTGTGTTGTTAACACAACGTTTCAGCCGATCCATTCTTCGGCCTTCTTCAGTTGTAATATCTGAATGTGATGAGGTAAACAGAAGTTTTTTTAATTTCAAAGGAGGTAACCCTTATAACTTACAAGGAGTTCAATCATCCGAAGAACTATTTGAATGTTAATAACCCTTCTCAAAAAATGTCGAAATAGGAGTAGAAAGATTGTGTTATGTCAATCTTCCAAAATTGCTTCTCTAGCAGCGCCGGTTAAAGAAAAAAAT
>VCCN01003880.1:10900032-10918314 GCA_006491835.1 Architeuthis dux
CTGGTGAGCTGGTTTTGAATTCAGAGTTGTCCTTCTCCTAGAATGGTTGACTCCCAAAGCTAGAGACCCTTGTCTGCCCTGGTATTTTACCCAAGCTGTTTGGGGTGCGGGGGGCATTAATGCGAAGTGAACATAAAAAGCTGCAGACTGATTTTGAACGTGGCTCGCCGATTTCATTGTCTGTGCTGTTAGCCCTTATGCCACTCGCACCACCTATGAACATATATATACCTTATATCGGTCAATAGATATTGTGCAATAATTAGACCGACGTAGGTTTCCACCAAGTGTCTCCCAGATCCTCATCTTTTATAATGAGCATGGTGGGTTACATAGTTTAGTAGGAGTAGGTGTAGCAATATTTGTCTCTGCTTGACCATTCCCTCTCTAAGCCAGACTTGAAAGTGTTCTCATTCTCTGCAGTGACTGTGGCTTCACTCAGAAGGAATTAAATTTGGCTTTCAAATATATGGTTGTTCCAAATGTTTTCAAAGATAATTTTAACTTGTGCATCTACTACAGAAACTCAGTCTCATATATGGTTATGACTGGATTAAGTAAGGTTTCATTTATCAGGGAGCATCATTTAAACACCTGTAATAAACAATATCATGAAATCTTCCAATTACAAGGTTTTATAGCATTGTAATTCTAAAACTGATATTGCTTATGAAATCTTACTATAATTCACAAAATGTCTCTCTGTCTGCCATTGCATAACTCAAGGACAGCTAGAGCTATGGCCATATAATTTTCTGTGGTTACTAATGGGACCCCAGAGCATGTTTTTAGCATATTAGGTTTTGAAAATTAAAAAAATATTTTCGATTCCCCCAGAGATTCAAATTAAATGTGATCCAAGAGTTCATGATGGCAATGATTTTCAAATAAGCTATAAATCAATAAAGATTTAGGCTTTCCGCAGGAACTAGTCAAATATCCTGCCCATAGGGTAGGTTTTCATCAAGTTAATTTAATTTGATTTTAAGTTCTGTGCATTTCTGATAAAGCTAAAATCTCCACTCTACCTAAATGCAGCGGTAGGCTGTGTCTTAATCAGTGAAGGTTGTTGAAGCACCTCCTAATCTTATCATCAGATATTCCTTGGAACATTTTTTTTACAGATCAAGAACCATTAGTCTAGTCCATTAACCATTAGTCTATTCTGGCAGTGATTCTAATTTTGTCTTTGTACTCTCAATATCAAGGCTGGTCTCAATAAATGTGTAGGGACCAAGGTTACATATTTTATCACTTAAGTAAAATATATTCTAAGTTTGAGTTATCCACTTGTAGAGACTTGTTTGTAGGGTCACCAAATTGTAGGGAAATATATGGCAGAACATATATCTGTGTCTACAATTATAATTTATATTCGGCCTTGTTCAAAGTTCAATGAAATAAACACATAAATGAATGTGTATGAAACATATATAATATTTATTCATAGAACAAATAACAATGAATGACTGATTGTCTTGCATTGAGAAAGTGTTCATCAGTTGATTGGAACAAAATCAATTGAATTAAAGTTCTTAAGAAGTTGTAATAACACTTGTCATGTAATTGAGTATATGCATATGTGTATGTATGCATATAAATCAGGGATTTACTTGCCTTCGTCGAAATGTCTGTGAATATGCTTGGTGCACACAAGTGATTGCGTGTGTTATGTGAGTCATACAGCAATGCCAACCAGACACGAGGCTGCAACTTGTTTTGAACTGTCTGTAATTTGCTTATATGCGAAATAAACCGGGTCCCATGAGCATTGGATTTTAGATACATTTTCATTGCTCGTAAAATAGTTGGTATCCTGCTGCTGTTGATTCTATTTGCGTTAGTTGGCTGTTTGAACTCGTTCCTTTTTCTACTTCGTTGGTACAATTCTTTCGAGCCTATTTTGTTGAGATTTTTGGAGGATCGTTAATAAAGAGCCAACAATAGCCTCCCGAGATTGATAACAGTTTAACGGTATCAATATGTTAAATGTTTGGAGGTGAGATCCGACAAATGTATATACCAATTCATGATTGTGCAATACTTAACATATTAGTTCAGCTGTAAACAGCACAGAGCCTGAGATGCAAATAATTTAACTTTTTATCTTCCAGAAAGAGTTACTGTCAAGTAACAATATATAATCTAGCAAGGTAATCCAAATTTTCCCGGGATAGACTGGCTTCCACATTTGTTTGAGGATTATTTTCTAATCCTCGCTTAAGGTAATAATTAACTCAACACACAAACTGTTGCAAAGGTGAAGCTAATTTACTAAAATTCAAAAGAGCTCATACCATAATCTGTCTGTTACTGCATAACTGAGGGACAGCTAGAGCTATGGCCACATAACTTTCTGTGATTACTAATGGGACACCAGAGCATGTTTTTAGCATGTTAGTTTTTGAAAATTCTTTTTACATTTATTTTCAGATATTCAAATTAAATGTGATCCAAGAGTTCATGATGGTGATGATTTTCAAATAATCTATAATTCAATAAATACATAATTCAAATCTATGATCTCTTATTGGGCCAATGTCATTTTTTTAACATTAAGATGAATGATTATATAAACAACAATAAATGGTGAATATTTAATCAAAATATAACCCATTTCAAGCAATAACTTTTTTCCAACGATCCTCTAATAATATGCCATCTCTATGAAAAATGTTCATATTTAGTGGTCACAAATTCAGCAAAAACACAAATTCTGGCTTCCCTATTATTGAACCTTTTATTATGGATATGATGTTCAAAATGCTTGAAAAGATGATAATCAGTTGGAGAAATGTCAGATGAATATGGAGGATGCTGCAACAGAAAAATGGCTACTAATATACCAACAAGATCAGCCCTTTTCAACATCTATACATAGATGAAACCATTACCTCTAACCATGTACCCAGGCGATTCCAATCTATACATGGGGAAGCTGCCCAACACCTTTTTTGCCATTTTCTTCTTTTCTTGTGGATTATACACCTAACAAAGACTGAAGAATGAATCAGCAGAAACATTGTGATAACAACATCCAAAACACAGAGAAGGAATTCAATTGTCCAAACAAAATTTGGGATGAAATTAATCTTTTATAGCAGACACTGGAGTTCCAATCTAATCATCTTAGGATGATCATCAAAGACAGATTATCTCAGATTATCTGTAGGTATACATCATAACGTTTGTTTTCAACAATTTCATATGTGAAAACTTCTCCTGATAGACTCGTTGTGGCATGATTGAAACAGCCAATCTGATGTCCAACTCCATCTTCAGGGGTTGACTGGCAACATTGGGTGTAACTCACATTATGTCACTATTGTTAATGTTCACGCTGGCGACTAACAGATCTCCTTCATCATTACTTTTGTTTTTGTTTTGCTTAGTTTAACGGCACATCAACCCTTGGTGGGTCATTTAGTGCAGAATTCAGTAGGGGGAAGAGGAGGGGTTGATCCCATCTCCCCGTGACTAGAGACTTGAGGGGGGAAATCCCAAATCCCTGTCACTCATCACTACTGTCATGCATGAAGATATAAGATTCAGTCTGATTGTCTCAACTGCATTCATGAACGGATTTGTTTTTGTTAAAATGAAATTGTTTACTTGTCTTGATCCAGCACTTCTTTTCGATGTGCCCCTTTTTTGAACAATGTCTGCATATGGCATCTTTAAAATCACATGTGGATGGTTGATGTTGACCACCACATCAGTAACATTGAGTTGGCTAGCTTTTCGAAGCTCTACCATTAACTGTCGGTCCTTGACCTTTCTGTGTCTGTCTGGCCAACTTGAAATAGTATAATTCTTCTGGTTTGCAGCTCCTTAATTCGTATGTGTCTCTTGCTGCGGTTTCCATGACTACCACTAATAACACGGCTTTAGCGTATGTCAATTTCCTCTTGGAAAGTAGTCTTATTCTGTATTTAGCCTGTCTCTTAATGTATCATTTAAGTTTTCACCAAATTCACAGTTCTGTGTAAGTTTCTTTAATTCAGCAAGATATGTATTTATATGTTCGCCCTCTCTTTAGTCCTGTTTGTGAAAGCGAAATCTTTGAGCGATTATGCTCAGTTTCAGTGATAAATGATCCTATAACAGCTTTACCAGTTACTCAAATGTTTTTTTGTTTGGTTTTTCTGGCGCCGTTAGACTGCGTATTAATCCATACATTTTACCCCCCAGAAGGCTTAATAATGCTGGCACTTTCTTGTTCTCATTAATGTTATTTAATTCGAAATACTCCTCGAGCCGCTCAACATAAGATGAGAAATCTCCGGTCGATTCATTGTAAGGTTCAATGTTTCTGATGTATCCCGCCATTTGTATTTTTAAAAATATTTTTCCACGTGTCACTGTTTCTCTTTAAGAACAGTTTGTAGAATCCAAATAACTTTTCATTGTAAGTTATTTACCAGTTACACTGATCTCAGAGTTCGTAATTCACAAAATCGTTGTCACCAATTTGTTAGATACTAGGCAGATTTCAATGGATGGGAAATCAGTCAGCACATTAAAAATGAACAACTGGACACGCTTGTGTTAGTTACAGAACTACTCGTTTATTCGCCCCCCTGCTTTCGTGTGCAGGGATAACAACATATTCATGTGTGTTAGTTTCGCACCTGATATCTAACAATTATTACTAAAAACTGAATGAAAATCAGTTCATATATAGCTACGATGCAGTCGAAGTAACTGTAAAAATTTCCAGATCTGAAATTCTATCATTTCTTCCTTAGTCTATGGCCCACTTTTCTACAAATTTTCAATGAAATTCATTGAGAACTTTTAGTATACTAAAGTATGATAAAAATATTACAATCATAAGGGAATCTTACTAAATATTGCACTCTGCAGGTCGTGTAGATTTTTTGCAGCTGTTGATGTTCATTGGACCATGTCAAGTTTGATAATGAGGGTAATATCTTTGCTGCTACTGCCTGGGCAGATAAGGTTGTTATGGGAGAGTGGTTTTACCATGTGCTCACTCACTCGCTATTTTCTCTGTCAGCCATCATCGCATTCAGGTGACAAGACATTTTTGTCAAGATATCTGGCGATGGAACAGAGTACAGGGAAGAAGTGGATTTATGCCTTTCCAAAGGGCATTAGTGAGAAATATATATAAATGGTATCAGCTGGAACTCAGTCTGCTGATTCTATTTTCCATGTTGATAACCACTGCACAGCCCTGCATCTCTTTTCTGTTGATGTAATTTGATATGAATAAGCATTAGTAATGATACCCCAGAGCATGTTTTTAGCATATTAGTGATCACAAATTCAGTAAAAGCATGATTTCTGGCCTTCCTATTATTGAACCTTTTATTATGGATATGATGTTCAAAATGCTTGAAAAGATGATAATCAGTTGGAGAAATGTCAGATGAATATGGAGGATGCTGCAACAGAAAAATGGCTACTAATATACCAACAAGATTTGCCCTTTTCAACATCTATACATAGATGAAACCATTACTTCTAACCATGTACCCAGGTGATTCCAATCTATACATGGGGAAGCTGCCCAACACCTTTTTTGCCATTTTCTGAAAAAGTAGGGGTTTTTTGACTTGTGGATTATACACCTAACAAAGACTGAAGAATGAATCATGATGGTGATGATTTTCAAATAATCTATAATTCAATAAATACATAATTCAAATTTATGATTTCTTATTGGGCCAATGTCATTTTTTGAACATTAAGATGAATGATGATATAAACAACAATAAACGGTGAATATTTAATCAAAATATGACCCATTTCAAGCAATAACTTTTTTCTAACGATCCTCTAATAATAATATGCCAACTCTATAAAATCTTTCATATTTAGTGGTGAATTCATGCCTTTCAAAAGGGCATTAGTGGGAAGCAAATATAAATGGTATCAGCTGGAATTCAGTCTTCTGATTCTATTTTCTCTTTTCTGTCGATGTAATTTGATGTGAATAAGCATTAATATTCACCATATTGAGTTTTTAACTGACTTCCCCTGATTGTATACGAGCAGCACTTTGAACAAAAATTCAGGTCTTTTGTTTGTCTTTTTTTTACAAGTACGATTTAACCTCTTCTGCACTGACTGAATAAAAAAAATTAATTTGATTTTTTTTTTTTCAGCTTTGAGGACGTTGAAGCGTTTTCTGTTTGTTTATTGTTCTACTTAAAAAGTTTATTCTGCATGTTTAGAAAATGACAGGTGGTTTATCTAAAGAGTCAATGCTGCCTGCTCAATTCTAAGATTATTCACAAAAGACAAAAAATGAACGTCAATAAAAGCTAGACTTTGCAACTCTAATCTGCTAATTACAGAATCTCTCAGGTGTGATCCTACAATCTTTGAGATTGAAATTGTGATCAAAGAGAAGGATTCATTAAAAAGAAGAAAAAAACACTCTCTTGTCATTATTTGTTGCTTTATAATAACTTAAAATTCAAAATCAGAAATCCTGAATGATAGCTCTTAAAACACAAGTAGAAAACTAGAAAGCACTCAGAGAGTGCATACATCTGTCATACACTAACTTGACAGAAGTAAATTACTTGTCTAGGATCAAGATTTATCAAAAACTGAAAAATAAACTGATACAGGTCTGGTTGGTCACTCAATAGAAACCAATATCTTTTGGCAGCAAGCCGTATTCGGGGTGATCAATTAAAAGATTGGAGAAACAGGTGATCTCGCCTTTTGCTGGGTAGTGATCACTAAAAAAGCGTGAAATTCCAAAAAAACAAGTGGGCACAGACTAGTGATCAATTTAGCATAAACTTACATTGCACATTGAACCCACCACTAAAAACCTATCATGGGGGGGGGGTTAAAAAAAATGTTTTTTCTAGACATAATAAGACGTAAATGTTGAAATTCTCAGCCCTCTAGCTCCATTGGTTTGGCCTGTGATACATACACAACCAGCCAGCCAGATGCCAGTCAGGCAGACCAACTTGAAAACTGAAAGAAACCTATGTTGACAGTTTTGGTAACAGTTTTAGTTGACAGCTTCTAATATGAGGCTATTTAATATGAAACTGATGATTTTGTTTTAAGCTCAATATTGGAAATTATCAACCAAAATTGTCACCAAAACTGGTCTGCCTGGCTGGCTGGCTGGCTGGCTGGCTGGCTATGTATGTATATGTGTATGTATCACGTGTACAGGCTGTAAATCCACTTGTTCACTGTCAACTTTGGTATAACACAATATAAATGCATACACTTCTTCGGGTCTTCAATTCACTTTTATTTACACTAGAACATAGACGTCTACACGCTAGGACGCCAAAACCAAACTAATTTGAACACAGTAAAATATCAGAGAAAAGGGACTCCCGAAATGGGAGAGTTCCATAACTGATCATTAACAAAGAAAGCTAACAGAGTTATCTTTTTTTGTATATGATATATTAACATATTGACACAGGCCGCACCAATGGAGCTAGAGAGCTGAAAATTTTAACATTTACTCCTTATTATTTCTATAAAAAATATTTTTTTTGTTTTTTAAAAATTCCTAACCAAAATAGGTTTTAGCTGGGGGTTCAGTTCACAATGTAAGTTTATGCTAAATTGGTCCCTAGCTTATGTCCGGCTGTGTTCATGCTTGTTTTTTTTTTGAAAATTCAGACATTTTAGAGTACAATAAAAAGAGAGAGAAGTAACTTATTCATTGATCACCTCTTTTTCCAACACGGCATGCTGCCAAAAGACGTTGGTCACATGACGGTTTCCATTGAGTGACTAACCAGACCTGTTTTTATATTGTATCATTACTTTTGATGAAAAACGGATTTTGTACCAGGACTGGATGTGGGTGCCAAGCCCAAACATCAACTGAAACTGTTCGGTCATCTCTGAAAAGTTACAGTGAGCATTTAGTGGGATAGGAGTGGTTTGATACATGATAGCTCTCTTCAAAATGGTTGAATAATGAACACAGGTATGTAAACCAGCTTGAAATGATGCATTCAAAACTCAAACAGACAGCGCCCTGTTTTATAAAAGTTTACAAAAGGTGCCCCTTTGCTGCATGACAATACTCATCCTCAGGATTTAAAAATTGATGTGACTAAAGTCGAAGAAGAAGAAGAAAAAGGCCTCCTTCTGTCACAGCAGACAATGGAATGACACTGAAGTGACCCCTCCGGGGCATAAACCTGGGTGTGATCCTAGGATGCCCAGTAGGCAGAATCCCCCTATCGGCCTCACAGATGTAGTCCAAAGGAAACCGGAGCAATACGTTTGGCATTAGTTTGGCTGCAGGAGCTAACAGAAGGAAATCTAGTTGTCTTAAGGGGGCTCCACTACCTGATTTGGAATCAGGTTACCAACCATGGATAGAGAGCCCAGTCTGTCCTGCTATTTACACATAGCTAGGGAAGAGAAGAGGTGGATTTATACCTTTCACAATGTCATTAATGTTTGCAAACTGTCATAGCCGGAGTTTAAACTTGATTCACCAATTCCATTCTCAGTGCTGTTAACAGTTAAGCCACCTACATCTCCAACTAAAGATCTGCCTATTCACTCTTCTCTCCTGTGGATTACTATTTTTTTGAGCTTGCCAAACGCTTCCTTACAATTAAGGACTTCTCCAATCAGGTTCAAAGATTCTTTAGGAAGGGAACTGACAACTTGCTGCTGAAATTGACTAAATGTATAGAAAATGAGGGGTAATATTTTGACTGAAAAAAAAGCGACTCTTTCGTTAGTCCCAACCAAAAGCTAACGTCCATAACTTTAAAGTACAGAAGCCTAAAGAGGAAAATCAAACAAAGATTAAATTGCATTTTCTTTTTCTCACCAAAAAAGACCCAAAATGCTGGGTCTTTTTCATTTATCCCCACTGTGTCACAAAGTCACAAAGTCAAACAAGATATATAAAAGACAACCTACCTTTTTCTCTATGTGGAAATGTAAGATGATCAGTCCGTTCTTTCAGTTCATCTGTTTCTTCTTAAGTATTAGCATTAGTTAGTGGCTTTAGTACTGGTTAGTAGTTGAGACAATAGGGAGGGAAAATAGAATAGAGTGTGGTTAGGATTTAGAAGATTTAACTGATCTTTAGATATGGCCTGATTTAGGAGACGCCAAATAGGTGTGACCAGTCTTGTCCACAAGTTGACTCTGACTGGTGAATTTACCTCAAAGCGCTGCAAATTTGAGACGCTGAGGTTGACACCAAGGTCAACTGTCTAGACAAGCAGTAAGTGCTTCTAAAAATAACACGAGCCAACTCCTGTTGTCCAGAGGTTATGACACCCACCATGAAAACAAAATCCCTAACCCCTGGGATACTATTAAAATAAACTTAAAATATCAATTCCCACTGATCATGAAAATTTTGGTCTAGTGGGACTACTAAAAAAGCTTCAAAATACTATGTTATTTCAAACTTTTCACAGCATTAGCCTCTTCTCCAGACAAAACTACAAAAATCAGACAGCTAAAAAGATATACAAAACTGACTGTTCATGAAAAAGTTTGAAATGTTTTGATTCTCCAAGATTGCTGTTAGAATTTGTACCTGAACTAACGCCACAAATTGAGTTTCTAGTCGGTGAGAAAAAGAAAATGCAACTTAATCTTTTTTTTAATCACTGCTACCAAGGTTTAGGTTATTCATGTTTCCACACATTTATATGCATGTATCTATCTATCTACGTATCCGGACTTCACCCAGCCCTAACCATTCATATTAGAAACTTGAAATTTTGCACACACACTCCCCTCAATGAGTAGTGAAAATGTTTATTTTTTTTGTTTTTGGAAAATTCACCTCCAAAATAGAGTTTTAGTGGGGGGTTCAATTTGCAATGCAAACTTATGCTAAATTGGTCACAAGTTTGGGCCCACTTGTTTTTTGAAAATTCAGACATTTTTTTGTGATCACAGCCCTACTTTTTAATTGATCACCTCCAACATAGCATATATGGGTCGCAGCGATTCATAATTTCCTCTGGAATGCTAGATTTTTTTTCTTTTTAGCCTCCATACTTTAAAATTATGGATGTTAGCTTTTAGTAGGGACTAATAAAAAAGCGCCAAAAATAGTTTTTTCCTCTGACATTTTTCAATTTATTTTGTTTAAATAAATCAGCAATTTTACATTAAACAACCTGATATCAAACACAATTTATCTTACAATTTGCGACGTGTCAGTCAATCTGTGAAATAACAAACAGAAAGAGAGGAAAGGGGTAATATGAACACGCAGATACAAAATTGGGTGGTGATAAGCTAATTTTGTTTTCATCCAATTCACTTTAAAAATAAAGACTATTTAGATTTCCAACCCTAGGTATACTGTTCAGTATTTTACTTATAAAAATAGAGAGAAAACTTGTTTGACACCAAGATAGAGATAGTGAGTGGGGTGTATGCATATTATTAGAAACCATTAACCAAAACTATCACCAAAACTGTCAACATAGGTTTCTTTAGTTTTTAAGTTGGGCTGGCTGGCTAATGATGTATGTGTCACGCGTACAGAAAATTTAAACATTTACTCCTTGTTATATCTAGAAAAAATTTATTTTTTTTGTTTTAGGAATATTTCCCCCGGAATAGGTTTTTAGTGGGGTTTCAATTTGCAATGTAAGTTTATGCTAAATTGTTCCCTTAGTTTGTGTCCAGCAGCATTCACACTTGTTTTTTTTTGTTGAAAATTTGTACTTTTTTAGTGATCACTGCCCAACATAAGGCGAGAGAAGTAACATATTTATTGATCACCCATTTTTCCATTTTTTAATTGATCACCCCCAACACGACATGCTGCCAAAAGACATTAGTTGCATGATGGTTTCTAGTGAGTGACTAACCAAAGCTGTTTTTAAGATAATAAATATTGGTGTGATGGTGATTACAGAGAGAAGGAAGTGGCTACTGATATAACTACCCTCTCACTAATATGTATCAGTCAACACTTGTCGAGCAAGAAATTACTAGTTAATGACTTGTGAAAAACAGAATTTTTTGGCTGTTTAGACTCCAATTTTTAAAAATTATTTTAAAAAATATTTCTACAACTTATGTTCATTAGAATGGAACTGTCATAATTTTTTAGTGGTGGTTTCAATTTGCAATGTAAGTTTATGCTAAAGTGTTCCCGTAGTTTGTGTCTGGTAGTGTTCACACTTGCTTTTTTGAAATTTCAGACTTTTTTAGTGATCACTGCTCAACAAAAGGCAAGAGAAGTAACTTATTTATTGATCACCCATTTTTCTAAATTTTTTAATTGATTACCCCCAACCCAGCATGCTACCAAAAGACGTTGGTCACGTGATGCTTTCTATTGAGTGACTAACCAGACTTGTATTTTGTAGATTTTACAAGCAAACAAATATAGGGGTCAGAACAAACAGAAAAAGACCAAGACCAAGAGGACTGCTCTTGCACTTGAACCTGAAAAAAGGCTAATTCATTCACTGAATAACTAATGTCAACAACATATATCATTAACAAAGGTTATGCACTACTTAACCCCAAGCTGTTATTTTTGTTATGCATCAAAAGCAGAAAGTAGTTTCTTTTCAAAGGTCACTAAACAAGCAAGTGTGATATTTGAAGTAAGCATTATTAAAACACATTCGTCAGTCAGTTGCCTTTTGTTATTACTTGATATTTATTAAACTTTTTCTGAGGACAGCACCAAGACAAATGGGAGGGGGGTTATGTGGCACCACTCTTCCAAGTGGGGATGGCCTGTCTGTCTAGAAAATCAGCATTCAAAGTCTTTTAACTGGGCTTACTGGGTAACTATGTAGGTATATCAATAAGTCCATAGACTAACAATGATCTTCTTCCTTGTCAATGCACTTAACCCAACGCTTCTCCATTAATCGTATAGATCGATTATTATGCAGTGAAAATTCCAGATCAAAATTCTGCTAAGATCTGTCTCCGGCTGCAGACTTATTGATCCACCCTTGTATCTCGATATTTACTAATCTTAGCTTAATGCAGCACGGGACCAAATGGAGGAATGTGTAAAGAAAAATTGTTTTATGCTAGTTTTCCACATAGGGAGGGTCTGCCTGCCTAGAAAATTCTGAATTCTGGCTTTCAAACACCAACTTCTGGCACTGTCAGGTAAAAATGCACAAGTATCTCAGCCACAAAGCAGGCTCCACTTTTAAAAAACTGTCACCAAAACTGTCACCAAAATAGGTTTCTTCAGTTTTTAAGTTGGTCTGGTTGGCTGGCTATGTATGTTTCTATGTATCACGTTTTTTCTAAATTGATCCCATAGTTTGTGTCCGGCAGCATTCACGCTTGTTTTTTGAAAATTAAGACTTTTTTAGTGATCATTACCTTTACAAAAGGCGTGAGAAATAACTTTTTTTGATTACTCCCAACACAGCATGCTGCCAAAAGACGTTGGTCATGTGACGGTTCCTATTGAATGACTAACCAGGCCTGTTTGTTATTACTTTGATATTTACTAAGCTTTATTTTAAGACCAAGTAGGGGGTAGGAGAATTGTCTTACACCCATCTTCCAAGTAACGGTTAGGAAACTGGTTTAAAAAATCATTATTTCTGAAATAATGAGTTTAATCCTCACTGGATGCCCCATACTTGTGGCCTTGTGCCATAACTAAATTAAACTTAGTAACTAATTACAGCAATCTTCCAAGGAAATCAGCATTCAAAATCCTGTCTTTTACCTGGGCTCTGGCATCAGTGGAAATGTCTATATCAGCCTCTTGGCAGGACCCACTTTTTGTTAGTAGATTTATCCTTGTAAAGAGATGATGTTGCTGAGCTTGACCTGAACATCTGTAGGTGTTGAAATGGTTCTTCAGACAGTTGAACTCCTTCTTGTTATTTGTGTTATAAACTCAACGTTTCAGCTGATCCATTCTTCAGCCGTCTTCAAAATAACAAGAAGGAGTTCAACCGTCCGAAGAACCATTTCAATATTAATGACCCTTCTCAAAACTATAGAAAATATCTGTAGGTGTGTTTGAAAAAAAATTCAAGACCAATGTCAAATTTCAAAGGAGCAAATTATAAAGCTTTGCTTTATCCCCATCCTCTCTTTATCTTTGCTTTAGCATGACAGAAACAAACAAACAAAACAGTGACATTTGCTTTTATATAATAAGATACTTGAATTTTGCCTTTCTTGTGTTTATGGTTAAAATCTTGCTTATGTTGATTTGTTAATTTATTATTTTATTATGTCTCTTTAGGGATCTCCAACTATACACAATATTTATACATCAACCTCTAAATAAAAACAAAATTCACAGATCAGACACTCTTGAAAATCTCATCTGACAGATTCCAAAAATGTCCTTGTAATCTCATGTTTTTTCCATAATTTTAAAAATGTTCTAAATTATCTTTAAAACTTTGTACACTATTGCTATCTTTAACATGACTAGGCAACTTGTTCTAAAAAAATATTACTCTATTAGAAAAAATATCCAACTAGCATTCCAAGGGAAATTATGAATCACCACCACACATACATGCTGTGTTGGGGGCTGTCAATTAAAAAGTTGGGCTGTGATCACTAAAAAATGTCTAAATTTTCAAATACAAGCGGGCACAAACTAGTGACCAATTTAGCATAAGCTTACATTGAAAATTGAACACTCCACTAAAACCCTATTTTAGAGGGGTATTTTCACAAAATATTTTCCCTATTACTTTGGTAGTGGTGATTAATAAACCTTTAGTAGCAGTGATTAATTGTTTAGTAGATTTAGTTTTCGAAATCTGTCTTGTCATTAATGTTATCATGTTTTTCTTCTTTTTTTTAATTCTTTGTTATAAAGTGGTCACACAATATGGAAATTGTTCACTTTGAAATGACTTTGAAAAGAAGTATACATTTGAGCTTCTAGGTCAATAGGTTCCCAAACTAGTGGTCGCGACCCAAATGAGGGTCGCAAGGGTGCTCCTGATGGTTGCAGGATGGTTTGAAAAAAATGAAATAAGCAGAAAATAAGAAAAACTGTTAAAAAATGTTAAAAGTAAAAAAAAGTGCAAACATATTTACATCACAATTTTGGAATTTAAAGCATCATTGAGACTCTAGAACAAGAAAATAGTTGTAAATAATACAGTGCTTCCCAAAAGTTTAAGACCCCCCCGCACATTTTTTCAATAAAATCATGAAATTAACGCTTTTAAACATCATATAACCACTAAAGTATTGTATTTATTTGACATATTACATAGGACATGCGTACTGACATACACACAATCCATAAATTGTATTTCTTAGTATTTGATATGTCTCCATTGTTTTTGCTGATGGCCAGTACACGGCGTGGCATATAGTTCCTTATATATATGTTCCTTAGAATGTCCTCTTTCAGAAAAAAGATGTGCCCAAGAAAAAACTTGGGAAGAACTACCTCTTTTGCATAAAACAAAATGGCCGCCAGCATACACCAAAAATAACAGAATTTCATATCTCGTCTCCCAGTTGACATATCTGAGTACTTTAAATGGTTAAATCATGATTTTCAGACATGAGGAATAAAAGTAATTAATTTATAGGTATTTCAGTATTTTACAAGGAAATCTCAAGTATACTTTATAGGCCAAAGTCTATGGATTGTGGATTTAATTCATGAAGGAGATATAAACATATATATATATATATCTTTAGAAAGAGAATTCTATCAGCTTTCCAATGGTATATGTTCACAATTTGTATCTGCTAGGCTTAAAAAGTTACAGCCTGAAATGTGAAGCTAGGTGTTGAGCCTTTTACGAGAAAACTTCAAGTACACAGTCCAATGTTTAATCGATTGTGGAAGACAAAAGACAAAAAGTAAATGATGCAATCTGATGCAATAAATATGTACAATAAAAATGTCTGATGCAATCTAACGCATTTTATTGCAAAAATTAAACTTTTGGGAAGCACTGTAAAGCATCTCCAAATTTATTCAAGTCCATATGCAGTACTTGTAATTGATTTTTGAATTAAAGTAAATTTCAGGAAAATTTATTGGATAAAACTAAAGGAAGAAACACTAGAATTATGTTTCCGTCCTGAGGGTCATCAGACGCAAAAAAATTCTGTGTTCAGGGTTGCAGCCAAAAAGGTTTGGGATGCACTGTTCTAGATTATTTGTGAACATTTGGCATAATGATTTTACAGAATAACAAATAAAATTAGTTTGCTACAACTTGATACTTTCAACCGTGTAAATCTGTATAGATATAGAATTTATTAATAAGCACAATAATAAAATCTTAATTAACCACCAAGAGATGAAAGAGAATTCAATGAGGTGCTATGGAGTTATACCATGAAAAAAATTATTCACCCAAACACATAGTTTCCACCTAGTTTTCAAGTAGTACTTGAAGGAAAATAGGTGTTTTGGTATTGCTCACAAAGACTAACAGCAAATGTCTGTCACACATACTGTTCAAATTCTACAATTCTTTTAGTAACATTCTATATAGCATTTGTACTTTTAATACAAGGGAAACAGCTATTTACTTTTTAAAAATATTTCAGCTTTAAATGTAATTTTTGTCTGTCAGTAATACTAAAGATTATGAATTATAGGCAATTTTGCATAAAATCTGACATATTAGGACATTCAATAAGAAACTAACATTCCAAGGGAAATTATAAATCATCACCATTCATATATGCTTCTTCTTACCTTATAAATTAAGCAATGGTCATGATAAAATTAAGTTACTGTGAGGTAAATGCTACCAGTATGGTTTGAACCATAAATTTATGATTAACCTATAAGAACCCAGACCCATTTCTACATTATATGGGATTTTGGATAGGCAAATGGACACACAGTAATGTGACTGCACCAGGATGTTCATTAGATGTCTCTTAGTACACTTTATGAGTTAAATCAAGGATAAAATATAATATTATATAAGAGACTGTGCAGATCAATTAAATTGTATGTGACACTGGTGTCACAGTAGGTTATGGGTTAAAATAAAAAATGGGTCTGGTTAATCAATCAATAGAAACCGTCAAGTGACCAATGTCTTTAAGCAGCATGCTGTGTTGGGGGTGATCAATTAAAAAATTGGAAAAGGGGGTGATTAATGAATCGGTTACTTTTCTTGCCTTTCTTTTGGCTGTGATCACTAAAAGGTCAAAAAACAAGTTTGAATGCTGTTGGACACAAACTAAGGCACCAATTTAGAATAAACTTACATAGCAAATTGAACCCCTGACTAAAAACCTTTTCAAAAACAAAAAACTTTTTCTCTACTCATTGAGGGGAGTGTGTGTGCAAAATTCCAAGTTTCTATTATGAATGGTTAGGTCTGGATGAAGTCCAGATACATAGATACATATAAATGTCAGAACACATAAATAACCTAAACCCATAAACAGTATTTAAACCAGTTTGATGTGAGTAACTAAACCTAGCAACAATGTTTAAACCGATCTGTTGTGGGTAGCAGCAATTAATAGTGGTCATTTCAAGATTCAATTATGGAATCTGTTGATAATGGTGTTGTTCCTTCTGTTCCAGGCCTGAGCTCAACGGGCTTAATCACCACCAGCAACAACACCTGGCACCACATCTAAGGAATCAAATCTACCAGCCTAGCCAGAAAGGGAACCAGACATTTTCATGGTAGCAGAGCGATCTACTGTCAATAACCCTCACTGAGGCAAGATTACCTACTGTGGTGGTGAATTTAAAAGTACACAAGCCCCCAAGAATTATGGCTGCATCATATAAGAACCCTCCAGAAATGAGAGATAATCTCCTATATAATGATTGTAAAAAGGAATTAGAAGTATGGAGTGCATTCACTAATTTAGATGAAAAGTGAAATGGTCCTGCCATGAAAGTTAACATTAAAAGGAAAAGCCAGGGAAACTGTTCTTGCTGGAGTCAAACCAAGTGACTTAAGTACAGACACTGGAGTGGATGCTATTATCAAAGCCCTAGACAAATTATATGAAAAGAATTTGCTGCCTTTGAAAACTTCATCCAATTTAGACGGCCATCAATAATATCCATCAAAGATTATCTAATTGAATTTAATTTAAGACTGAACAAAATTAAAAGTTATGATCTTCCTGAAGGCGTTCTGGCATATTACGTACTTAGCTGGGCCAACCTCATTGATTTGAACATTTGGTAGTGCTTATCTGTAGAACAGATTTTTAACTTTTAAACTTCCTAGGAACTTTTTAACTTCCTAGGAAGTTCAAACAATTGACAGAGAATGCCGTTGGAGAGTGCAGAAACTCAAAGAAGTGGCATGCGTCAATTTGTCAGTTAAATGTATAAGTCAAAGTGGATTTCAACTCGATGTGGCTTCCGCTGCTCAACTGGTATGGAATTCTTTGTTTAACACAGAAAGGATTTAAAAACCTACGTCACAAGCATTGCTGCTAAAAACAAAATTTTCTGTTTGCTACTGTTACTTGGCACTACCAGAAAAAGTGTCCCTCTCTTTACATATGGATAGTACACCTGAAGAAGGCCCTAGAATGTATCAGCCGAAACATTGTGTGAACAACAAAAATGACAAGAAGAACTAAAAAGCATTCAAAGATTGCATACCTCTGCCAATGCCATTGTCGATAAAACTGAATGAAAATCAATTTATATATAGCTACGATGCAGGGGGAGTAAATGTAAAAATTCCTTGATCAACCACAAAATTTAATCAATTCTTCCTTAATCCTGCCACAAAATGTCATTGAAATTCATTCTGGAGATTGTGTGTGGACAAACATGAGTGAATACATAAATGTATGAAAAAATGAAAATAATATCTCTCAGTTGAAAGAAAAATGCTGGATCCACCCCAAAATCTAACCAATTTTTCCTTACCCCATTGCATACCCTCCCAGAAAATGTTATTGAAATTCATTGAGAACTTTTGGAGATATTGTGTGGACAGACAGTCAAACAGACACTAGTGAATACATATACCTCTTCCAACTTCGTTGGTAGAGGTAAATGAGTTCAATTGTCCAAAAAACTCTTTCAATGTTAATGACTATTCTCAAAATTTAAGATATTAGATTTTTTACAATTAGCAAAAGAATGGAATGTTAGCAGCCACTGTTAGCATCACTAGAAAGACAAAAGGGATAAATACCACTATTTTTGTCTATACTTTGCTGCTGTTCGGTTAGATTATAAAGTAAAAATAACTAAACATTTAGTAATAATCTCAGGAGCTATTTAAATTTAAGCTTCACCAGTTAATTGAATTTTTTAGTCTACCTGATAAAAACATACCGGATGAAAAATACTTGATGAAAAAATGCCAGATGAAAAAATAC
>VCCN01003880.1:10918677-10940133 GCA_006491835.1 Architeuthis dux
ATGAAAATATACCAGATGAAAAACCATGATGAAAACATACCTGATGAAAAAATACCTGACATAAAAATACATGATGAAATCATACCTGATGAAAAACCATAATGAAAACATACCTGATTAAAACATACCTGATGAAAATAGCCTGATGAAAACATACAGCATGAAAACATATTTGATGAAAACCTACCTAGTGAAAAATACCCATTGAAAACATATCGGGTAAAAATACCTGATGAACACTTACCTGATAAAAACATAGCTTTTATGACTTTTTCTCTCAGTATCTGTATTTGTGTATGTGCGTATACAAGTTTGTGGGTAAAAAATTACTTTTTTTATATGAATTAAATTGATATAATAATTCAGTTCCATAAATCTAAGTTACAAATTTATTGTTAGTGGGCTTGCTTGGTGGTTGAGATAATTGTGTATTTCCCAGTGGTTAGTGTTTGAGCCCAGCTTAAAGCCAAGGCTTCAAATGCTAATCTTCAAGGAAGGCTCATGCTTTTCCACATACAAGATTGATGTAACAATCTTCCTCTTCCAAAGTTGAGCTATAGTTAAAATAGTAACAAACTAAACCTTTAAATTTCATGTAATTTTAAAAAATAATAACTGCTTGATTATAAGCAAATTAGTTAATCCCCATGAAAAGAATTCATGGATATATTTGAATTTCTATGAGTTGATTTTTTTAAAAAGAAACTACTCAACTCAAGTGGAAGAGTCCAGCATTTCTAATGGTAGGTGGGAGATATTTTTATCAGCAAAATTGTTACCTTCAAGTGGAAGAGTCCATTGTTACGGATAGAGAAACAGAAAAAATGACACTGTTCATTATATCAAACGAGCCTGTTAATTATTTTTGACAGATCTCACCAAAAATAGAGGCCTTTCAAATCATTCATAGCTTTTCTGAACAGTGTCCCCAAAAGAGATTTTGAACTGGTCATCACATATGTACAGATGGGTAGGGGGAAGTAAAGAGAGTAGGTTTGGGGTATATCATAGTTGCTAAGCCTTTCTATTGCCCTATAGTCGGTAAAGTGGTCAAATTAGCTCAGACAAATGACTGATGGGGCTAGAGAAGGTTTGCCAACATAGCTTATTATTACATACATATAAAACTCTTGACTCACAACCCCTAAAGAAACACTTAAAGAAGAAGCGTAGTTATTACACAGATATGTTACTAATTCACTGGGTCATATTACTTACAAAATGCTTACGTGCACAACTCCACATCTCCTTATTAAATACTGTAATAAAGTAAAATTTATATAAAAAAAGCATGCATGTCAAAACATTGAAGAACAGGTCTGGTTAGTCACTCAATAGAAACCATCACATGGCCAATGTCTTTTGGCAGCATGCCATGTTGGGGTGGATCAATTAAAAAATTGGAAAAAGGGGTGATAAATGAATAAGCTACTTTTCTCGCATTTCATTGGGCCATGATCACTAAAAAAGTTTAAAAGAACAAGCATGAATACTGCTGGACACAAACTAAGGGGCAAATTTAGCATAAACTTACATTGTAAATTGACTCCCCCACTAAAAACCAGTTTTGGGGGGGAATTTTCAAAATACAAAAAATCTTTTTTCTAAACATAATAAGGAGTAAATTTTAAAATTTTCAGACCTCTAGTTCCTTTGGTGCAGCCTGTACAAGCAACACATAGATAGATAGATAAAATCCCTGGGGCCACCCCAGAATTTATTCTTCCTTAGCTGATAACACACTTTTCCACAAATTGTCACTGAAATTGATTGGGAACTTTTGGATATATTGTGTGGACAAAAAAACAAACTTTGTTGACAGAGGTAAATAATAGAGATATGCAAACTTTTTCCCCAGTGTAAAGATAAATTTCATTTATTTAAATTAAAATCTATAAATTGATCAAAACAAAATATATTGAATCTGTATATTTTCAAAGAAGGGTTGGATTATGAAGCAAAAGATACTGGTAAATACATTGCACAGACTAAAACTAAAGTTATATCTAACTAGCATTCCAAGGGAAATTATGAATCACCACCTCCTATATATGCTGTGTTGGGGGTGATCAATTAAAAAGTTGGGCTGTGATCACTAAAAAATGTCTGAATTTTCAAAAGACAAGCGGGCAAAAACTAGTGACCAATTTAGTATAAGCTCACATTGAAAATTGAACCTCCCACTAAAACCCTATTTTGGAGAGGAATTTTGAAAAAACAAAAACAAAACATTTTCCCTACTCATTGAGGGGAGTGTGTGTGCAAAATTTCAAGTTTCTACTATGAACGGTTAGGGCTGGGCAAAGTCCAGATGGATAGATAGATAAAATTGAACCCTCTAATAAAAACCTATTCAGGGGGGAGAATTTTCAACCAAAGAAAGAAGATTTTCCCTACTCAATGAGGGAAGTGTGTGTGCAAAATTTCAAGTTTCTACTATAAACGGTTAGGGCTGGGTAAAGTCCAGATACATAGATAGATAGATACATATAAATGTGTGAACACATGAATAACCTAAACCTTTGGTAGCAGTGATTAATTGTTTTAAATAATAAATATTGGTGTGATGGTGATGAGGGTGAGAAAGAAGTGGCTACTGATATAACTACCCTCTCACTAATATGTATCGGTCAGCACTTGTAAATGAGTGAGAAATTACTAGTTAGTGACTTGTGAAAACTATGTTTAGACACCAATTAGAAACCGTCAACCAAAACTGTCAACATAGGTTTCTTTAGTTTTTAAGTTGGTCTTGCTAGCTATGTATGTATGTATGTATGATGCGTACAGTCATGCTGCCAAATGACATTAGTCACGTGAGGGTTTCTATTGGGTGACTAACAAGACCTGTTTTTTAATTATTCTAAAAAATATTTCCACGACTTATGTTCATTCGAATGAAACTGTTTTAATTTGTTTTCTTCAGTATTACAAAAATCAATACAGTACCATTTAAATTACTAAAATTAATGTAAAATATACATCTTGTCACAGGGAAGAAACTAACCCAGATTCCGCAAAAATGGAAATCACTAAGTAAAATTAGTGTTACCATATGATATCCAAAATGAGGACATGTCCTCCTTTTTCAATTGAAATGTCCTCCTTTCAACTTAAAATGTCCTCCTTTTTTGGTTTACACTGCTTTACACACACAACTCAGATATCACTTGCGGTGCATGAGTCTGCCTGCATGCGGAGACCCTCTTTACAACTGACAACCAATGAACAAGATAGGTCTTAAGTTTTTGAAGATCATAGGCTGCATGAACAACAGAGGATATTTTAAAATCTTGCCCCAATATCGATTGCTTTTCAGAACTACTTAAAATATGTGAATTCTATTTTTGTATTTCTGCTCATAATGCAAATGTTGTGAGGATTTTTTCACTGATAAATGCTCAGTGGACCAATGGGCAGAAAAGACTTAATGTGGAGTCGGTGAAGGCCCTAACAGTCACATTATACAATGTTAATGCTATGACGTGCATAGATTTTTACAGTTATCTCTTAAGAAACAAAGATCTTTTCTCAAAAATAGCCAGCTCGAATTGTATGTGCTAATAGGTAGTATAAGCATTTTGCTATAAGATTATTTTAATGTTTTCTTTCGTAATAACAGTTTATGTCTTAAATTTTGTTTTGTTTTGAAATGTCTTCCACTTCAATTGATTTCAGAATAGATTGTCCTCCTTTTTCATTTTTGCATCTGGTAACCCTAAGTAAAACTGAATTCCTAAAAACTTCTGTTCCTCACTCTAAAATCTTGTCAACGGTTATATAAATCATTCATTCTATTTTCAAAAGCTACCAGATTTGACAAAATACAAATAGGCAAAAAGGTATTTATATCACTTGTAACTTATAATAAGGTAGTACTAATCATAAAAACACACACAAACTTAGCACATAGAGGGTCTTTAAAAATGTCATTTAAAAAATATTCTTTGATACTTTATAATACAAATTGAATTTACTTTAAACAAAATTCAGAATAGATGAGTGAAAACTATTCAGTGATTTTCATACTACAATTGTAGCTAGCACTTATTGTGCTGAATGATATCACTTCCAAATCAGAAGTTAAAGTGTATGATCTCACCACCAGTCATTGTGAATTAGTGTGTGTGTCGCTTTGGTTGAGACTGCTTATGTTTATCATCACCATTTAAAGTCTATTGTTGAACATAGAATTTCCCCCAAGGTATGTTAGTTTTTTCACTCCCGCGCGTCATGGTGCCAATACATTCTGAACTTATTTCATCATGATATCTTATTTTTTTGCCAGCCATAATTTCGCATTAAAATCTTTTGCATAAAAAGCCATAAAATCAGGTTTGGTATGTTTTGGCCTATTCATTTCGGCATGGCTGTTTGGGCACCAAAGCTATTTTGGCACCAGCCCATTTGGTGACGGATGTTTTGGCGACAGGAACATTTTTAGGAAGTTAGGGAAATTAATAAACTAAATATACACATGCACATACACGCCACAAATAGATACATGCACATATACATACACACATAAACATACAGATACATGCCACGCACATACTACATACTCACACATGCCATTTCGGCATGGCTGTTTGGGCACCAAACCTATTTGGCACCAGCCCATTTGGTGACGGACGTTTTGGCGACAGGAACATTTTTAAGGAGTTAGGGAAATTAATAAACTAAATTTACACATGCACATACACGCCACAAATACATACATGCACATATACATACATACACACATAAACATGCAGATACATGCCACGCACATACTACATACTCACACATGCCACATACACACATATCAGCTATACACATACACATACATGCCACAAACTCACACATACCACATA
Source organism: Architeuthis dux (assembly GCA_006491835.1). NCBI lineage: Eukaryota > Metazoa > Mollusca > Cephalopoda > Oegopsida > Architeuthidae > Architeuthis > Architeuthis dux. Next base: position 10,923,531 of record VCCN01003880.1, read on the forward strand.
CAAACACACATACACAAATTCTACACATACCACATATGCGTACACATATGCAAACACACCCATGACAAATACATACACATACATGCACACGTACACTTATGAACACATGCTATACGCATGAATGCCACAAACACACACATGCACATATATCACAAACGCACACACATACTACATATACACATACCACTTTCACATTTGCTACATACATGCACACTCATGCCACATATACACTTGCATACACATACGACAAATATACTTACACATTCATACAATAAACACATACACCACAAACACACGTACACTGATGCATACACATGCTACACACACATACACATACACGCCATAAACACACAAGCTATTCAGCGATGAAATGTAGTATGAGTACCTGCAAACTAGAAAATATTTTCATTTTTGTAATAAATAGTTTTATTTATAGTTTGTTTACAACTTATTAAACGATAAAATGTGGTACTGTGAACTAGAAAATAATTTTCATTTTTGTAATGAAATAGATTTATAGTTTTACAAACTCATTCAGTGATAAAATGTAGTAATGCGAACTAGAAAATAATTTTAATTTTGTAATAAATACTTTTATTGTTTACAAACCCATTCTGCAATAAAATTTAATACTGCAAACTATAAGTTATCAAATTGAACTACATAAGTAAATTAATGCCCTAAAATAATTCAACTAAATAAAAAAAAATTTCATAGTTTGTTTTTGTTGGTCTTTGCATGAAGTTATCCTTGTGCGGAGCAGTCATGCACCGAGTAGTCGACGTGGAGTTGTCGGCTCGGGGTTGTCTTGCATGGAGATGTCGTGAACCTGATATTCATAGAAAGAAACCTTATGCGTAATATGCATGCGCATTGGTTTGTGGAAAATTTGGTTTCCAAAAGTTAGGGATGGAGTGGAATTTTTAGTAATATTTACATCTACAAATACAAAATTTTTCCTATGACTTTTTTTTGCCCAGAAACCAAAGTTATGATTTTTTTCCCACTGCACGTTAGCATATATTATGACTTTTTTTCCTATGATATTTTTGCCAAGCACTGGTCTTTTTGCGTTGAGTGATCCATAGAATTTTAATTTTTCTATTCTCTAGAACAGCTTCTGACTTGGTCTGCATGGCCAATTTTCAGTCAGTTGCACAATTAACAGTGGATGACCATTCCTACCCAGTCATGTCTATTTTTGTACTCATAAGGTTTATTCTCTGCATTCAATTATAATTGACAGTTTCATCTCCGATTCAACAATTTTAGTAAAAAGCTTATTGATCTGCGAAAAGAAATTTAACATTTTATTACATCGGTGGCCACATTAACAGTGCAGTTACCACTTATCTCAGAGTCACACATTTTAGACTGGAGTGGTTAGTTACTAAATTTAGCTAAGTCTAGCACAAGGTCAGAGTAGTGGGGAACCCAGTGGGGACAGGGCTGGCGAGAGGGTTTCATGTGCCCTAGGCGAGACTTGAAATTTCAAGTGCAGTGCATTTGTATTTATCTGAAAGTAATTTTAATGCATCTCTGCATTTGCTGTGTGCAAGTGGTGTAACAGTCAAAAGTGCAATTAACAAGTCGAGTTCAAAATCCTTCCTAGACTGTTTACATTCACTTTGCACTGATGCCCTTGGGAAAGGCATGAATCCATCTGTTCTTGCCCCAGCTATGGGTAAAATAGCAGGACAAACTGAGCTCTCTAGACTTGGGAGGCAACCAGTCTAGGAGAAAGACAACTCAGAATTCAAAACCAGATCACCAGAAAATAGTGGCCACGGGTGAGTTCAATTGGCCATTACCTTCCCTCCAAAAAACCCAACATGACCATACAATGGTTGTGGGTGGAGTTTGGGAAGCCCTTTGTCCAGCAGTGGACTTGAAATGGCTGCTGCTGATGATGATCATGATGATAATGATGATGCATTTGCTGTTAGTACAACTAAAGTGAATTACTAATTTTTCTTTCTTTTGTTCTTTTTCCTTTTGACCGTTCGCCCTTTTTTTCCTTTGCCATCCACTCCCTATTTTCTCGTGACATTTTTCACTCCTATCCAGCACTTTGAACTTCCAAACCACGATGACTATTATGGTATGCTTTCTAAAATCACTACTTATTAAAACAGGTATAGTGGAATAATATCACTATAAATAAATATGTTTTATCAACATATTCAACTCTAACTTCGGAGAAAGTGAGAACGAATATTCAAAGAGAAGCAAACACTGATTTGTACAACAAACGCATTTTATCGAATAACCGTTCGGTTGGAAAGAAGAGCCAATGTTGAGATGCTGATGTGAGAAAAGTGTATCCACGTTCAAGCCCAGCTAAAAGCCAGGATTTCGAACGCTGATTATTCAAAGCAAATTTAAGCGCACCCTTGTCGGAAAATTAACGCAACACAATCTTTCTACCAACACGACTTCATATCCCCATTAAAAAGGCTTGTGTCGAACTAAAAAACGAGTATCGTCGACAACCATCACCATCAAAGAAAACCTCCTAAAAGTGAAAAAGAGAAATAGGTCCTTAAAAATCTCAAAACAAAAACAAGTGTCAATATTGGATTGTAATAGCGTGAATAAGAAAACAGAGTAAGCCTAGCATCTAACCTCATCAAAAGGACGAATTCGCTCGATAATTTAAAATTCTCATTTTTTTTTTATCAACTCGTTTACGGTACCTTACTTTTTTTTTCTTGGCTCAAAGTGAGTGAAGTTCAACCGTGAGAAAAAAAAGAATACCGAAGTTTATTTTTCTAAAACTGTTAACTTGGGGAAAGTGTTCCGCTTAAAAGGTTATATACGTACATAGCCTCTAAGTTTTTTTTAAAAAAATGTTCTTAAATTACTAACGAAACTTTTTTTGTAAATTAAATTAATTATACGTCGTCTTGTCTAAAAAAAATAACAGCGAACACGCTTCTTTCTAGCAGTGACCTAGATAATTTGCATACAACGTGTCAATCGCTGACCTTGCTCATTTGCATACTCAAGAGGTCATATGGCAGGCAAGCCCAACTGAGGAGAGTCAAGTGTGGAAGGAAGGATATGTCTGCTGAGGATTTTCTCCTAGAATGGCTTGTAACGGACACAATGGACCGATGAAAATTCGACTCACAGGTACGTTAAGATTCATTTTAAATAACCGGAGACCCTGTTGGCCTTGGGTGGCCGTTAAATACATTTAATGGATTGAAAATTATCTTGTCTCAACCCGATTGAGAAGTCTCTAGTCCCCATCGTAATCATTGAAACATCATGGCGACTGCCGCCTTTTCAAGTCTAGAATTTTTGAGTTTAGATTTTCAAGCCTCGTTTACTTATTAAAATCTTCTTGGGACATGGTGTTAAACCTGGAATATCATCACTTGTTTAAAATTGTTTAATATTTGCCATTTTTTATCATTTAAATCTATAATAGAGCCCCATTTAATCATCATAGTTATCATCGTATCTGTGTTGCGTGTGTGACGTAAGTCTCTAGTACACTTCGTTTTTTGGGGTTTTTTTTAAGAATCGGTTTCGGATTTACTAAATATTATTATTTTTAAAGACAGAATTATTTTATTTTGACCCAATAGATACACTACGTTTTTATTTTTGAATCCAAAACCCTTAAAATGATTCACATCTGGACACTGTAGAAAAAAAATAAGCCAATGTGTAGTACTTTACTACTGCGTGTCAATAATAATTTTTTTTTTAAATGTGTGTTAGTGTCCAGCCAAATAATAATAAGAAAAGAAAACTATTTTTTAATCTTTTGGCTGAATTTATTTATATTTATATATGGTCTCACCCCAAATTTGGCTAATAATAAACTAAATCTTCTAGAATGATAATTAAATCGCATTTCCCATGTCAAGTTGAAGGCCTTTCTTGATGTTGTCTAACTTATTTTCCACAATGTCTAGATTTTTCTCATTTTTTTTCTTGTTTAAAAAAAAAATTATCCAAATTATTGAAAATAATTCGTTGATAATAAAAACTTGAATTTCAGACCAAAATATTTTTAAATTATTCCTACCTTAATTTTGACAAACCAAGAAATCCTTAAATGCAAGTTACTTTAAGAATTTGCTTTGTGTGTTTCGTTATTTTCACTAATTTTCTTTCTAGAATTAATTCAGTTGGAATTTTCTCGTTTGAAATTACTAATAATTTCAGATAACGATGTTGAATTGCGTAAAAAAAATCTTATTTTTAATAATTTTTGCTTGGAAATCTTTTTTTTTTACATTTTTCATTCAACGGAAGTCAAACCTGTGTGAACTGTTTTCAAATCATCAAATGTTTTTCCTTTCTTAATATTTTTTTAATAGAATAAATAGAACCCCCCCCCCCTAAAGTATTTAAGTAATCATTAAAGAGTGTTTATAGTAAGTTTTGCTTGTATTTAATATGAATCCTGCCTTTTATTTCATATCAACATTTTATAGATCACACAATATCCGATCGCTTCGTTTGAAGTTCACGCGGACGGGGGTAGCAAATAAATAGATTGTGTTTCTTTGATTATTGATTTTAAAATAAAATAGAGTAATCTGCTTTTTAGGTCGGAATTTAACTTTAATATAAATAAAGGAAAATAGTTCTGCTTTTAGAATAATAAAGTTTTGAGGGAGAATAATTGTATGTAAATAACTTTTTATGTGATTGTGTGTGCGTATCCTCAAGCTTTTTTTTCTCAGTAGACTTGAAATAATTGTGTAACCCCCTCATATACTGACTTCATATAATTTTCCCCGTTGCGTTGATAGATAAACAATAATTGACGATATTAAAGGTGATAGTTTTAATAACTTAAACTTAGCATAGCATGAATACATATTAAACGAATGAGGATATTTTCTTTTAGTGTGTAATGTTTTCTAAGATTGATCTTCATAACTGAAGTGTTTTGGGGTCGGAATTTATATATATATTTTTTTTAATTTAGGATCAAGGGCACTACTTAGTAAAGGTGGTCCCGATTGGAATTTTGAGTGTGAAAATTTCACACCCTCGCGCATAAAAAGATAAGAAAATTCCTGAAAGAAAAACTCAAATAAAAACATGACTTATTGTTATTGGGCAATCCTTAGTTTTGTGAATGCAAAAAATTAAATTGTTTTGCCTAGCTTCATAAATATTCGACAGATCACATGTCTACGTGATGTAATCTGAATTCCAATCGGGACCACCTTCGCTAAGTTGTACCGAATCAAGTTTTGAGAGTGAATAATAATAATAAATACTTTGTTTTATTATGAATGTGAGTGTGGTGTGCATGTATCCTCACAAGTTTTTCTCAGTGTAAACCCTTTCTTTCTTTGGTACGACTTTTTATAATTTTTCCCCATTTGTGTCACTAGATGATAAAAGTGATAGAAATCGTTTTTAATAACTTACCTAAGCAGGATTAAATTGATAATTAAACGAATGATTTTTTTTTCACGTTTTTTATCAGTGTGTACGGTGTCTGTTAGGTTTTTGTTAGCTTGATTGCTTCAGACTAGCGAAGTTCTTAGTAGTCGTAATACTTTTTTGTGTATTTAATGTGTAAATCTCTTCAGGGTGGGGGTGAAAACGGTCATGGGAAGTATTCCCACTCCCGGTTGCGTCAAAAAAAAAAAGTAGTGGATATTAGTTATGTTTATCACGCAGACACTTTCTAGGCTGACTACTGTGTCTCTATATCGTTTTAACGCTCTGGATAGTCTGGAGTTGAAATTTTTGTCTGGTTTCTACCACCTGACCTTTTCTGTTGATGTTTTGTCTGATTATTATGACTAGAGACCGAAGAAAGGAGGGCGAGTCTATGTTACAACAACCATGTGATATCATTGAGGAAGGGTCTTTCTTTTATTTTTATTTTTTTTATACCAACAACAACAACAACAGACCGCTGTGTTTATTCAAACTCAATAATCCTCTTTTTTAGGTCTGAGATTTTAAATGGAACATAATTTCACAAACGATTATGGTTTGATAATTTATAAACTTTGATACATTTCTAACATGCATGTCATATCCGACCGTCTCTCTGAAATGTCTTGTGTTGAACACTGAACTTGAACTTGATTGAAGATGATGACTCAAGCCATAAACACACCTCGGCACAGGCTTTGACACCACACGACCCACCCATGTTGTTTAGTGGTTGAATAATTAGTATATTACGCCGTTTCTATTTACTAGTTAGTGTAAGACCATCAGCAAGTGGTCTGATTGTTCGATACGGAGCGATTGTCTTTGAGCTAGTCTTCATTTTGTCTAGTCAGTCAGTTTAAAAAAAGAAAAAGTATGGCCATCTCGTAGTTTAGCGTCCCAATTTATCACGGTTGTTGTGAGGAGGGCACTCAGTTACAACGAAATATTGACTAAGCAGATATCAAATCTAATACAAAATTTAAAAAACAATCCAAAAGTAAACACTCCATCAGCTATTTTAACTACTCTCACTGCATTTAGTCCGGAGCGCACCCTTTTCTTTTAGTTTTGAAAATTGGTATGTTTAATGTTTTCTTTCGAAATTGTATGAATAAAAATACAAATAGCAGAAAAAAAAATGTTGATACAGTCGAAAAAATGACTCTGAAAATTTTTTTAAAAAATTTGATATCCTCTTGTTGTAACTGCTGACCAAATGCCCTCACTAAAACCGAGATCATTTGTCTTTTTCTTTTCTTTCTTTTTTTTTCATGCGAAAAAGTGTAATGAAAGCTCATATCGATTTTTTTTTCCTTCAATTTGTCCTGTTTTCTGGAAGCTTCAAGATTTTATCAACTATTCTTTAGTGACTCCTCTACAGAGAAAGACATTTGATTTGTTTTCAACATAGCACGAATTTTTGATAATGAAACATTTTTTCCCCAATTATTTAGTTTGTAAATTTTGTGCTCACACCTAAACGAATAAATTATCAAGTTCAGTGATGATCATGATTTTTTTCTTCTTCTCTACTTTATTGTTTAGGTGCAATTCCATCAGATTTTGAATTTTTTTCTCTCGAACTATCATGACATAGCCAAGCAAGAAACCTCTATGTTATTGTTAAGTAAATAATAGAATGGTGATAGGTTGTTGGAAATATCATGTACCACATATATAAACTACAGTGTGTATCCAAATGTACATGTGTGTACTGTAACTCTTTAATACGTGACCAAATGTGCGAATTGCCCATCTCTAAGTGAACATTTCTGATGAAGTAGGAATAGAATTTTGCGTGTGTTAAACTTTTAGTTAAACGAGAATTATTCAATGGTGAAACTGACTATAATGTTATTTGTCAATTTAAAAATAAATGCGGTGGGGGGGGGGCATTTTTTAGTTGAAAAACCGACAGATGTGGATACGTGTGCGTGCATACATAACATTTTTCTATATTAATGCCCCCAAAACGGTGAAGAGAGGCATTTCATTTCGTCCAGCTTTATGTAGTGGGTGGACTCTTCTTAAGACGTAAATAAATAAAACTCCATAATTATTCAATTAATTTTACCTTTCGTTTAATATTCAGGAAGTATTGAACATAAACAAGAAAATGTAGTGCAACGCTGTTGATATGTTCATCATAAATACAATGCAAGTCTAAAATGACTTGCATATACCATCATTCTTTGACGGCATGGGTAAACTAATAATGTTGTTATTGATGGATGACAACAGCACTCAGCAGTGTTGTTGCTGCTGCCTCCTCTTAGAATTCAGGAAGGAACCAAACAACTGCAGTTGCTACTGTTGCTTCAGTTCCAGGAATTGCATGGAATGTGACACTTTTATTTCTTCATATTTTTCTTTCCTTTTTTCCCTTCCCTCCTTTTTCTTTCTTTCTTTCTTTCTTTTTGTCAAAATTCCCATTCTGTAAGAAGCCCCAAACCACTGATTGAGTTTTGTTGATTGCTTCAGTCATTCATTAATTTTCTCTTTCCGTTTTACATCTTCATACTTGACAATTTTCTTTATTTCTAAATAAAGTTTCTTGATATCCTTTCTTTTTTAATTATTTATCCTCACCTATTTTTTTTATTTTTAGAAGCGTTCAATTAAAAATTCTCATTCATTTGGGTTATTCAATCCCAATAAAGTTTCAGATTTCCCAGCAGAATCTGATTTTACTTTGGCATTGATCCTTTTGTCTAAGTCTAAAGATCCCTTTATTAATTTTTAGTGCATCACTTGATTTTATTTATTTTTAAAAATCGTTTAGCACCTTAGGGACACAATTCTCATTCATTGGAAATTGTTATTGACTCAAGATTGTCCTCTCCCGGAAAGTCTTTTATCAACCACTGAATCAACTTTGTAAAACGTAGTTGTACATTACACAAGATATTGCTTGCCTTCCACTTCCAGACAAAATATTAGTTATGAAGTTACTATTAAAGAAACACTTGTTATATTTATTATGGATTGACATTTTTATTTTTTCCGTTTTCAATAAAAGAAACTGCCTGGATTTTCTCATTGTGACCCCCACATATAATTGTTTTTATTTTTGAAGGTAAGAAGGCAAATCTTCGTCATTAACTTTGGATACTGTTGTAATCGGCTGGCAAATTTTGGAAATTTAGATTTTTTATCAATCTGTTGATGTGGGGCATCATGACAATTTTCAATTAAATTTTTACTTTGATATAAAAAAAAACCTTGATTTATAAACCAAAAACGAACTATTCTGCTTGCTTGGCAATATCTATTCTAATTTGCATTTGATTTGTTTACTGAGGATGATCAGTGAATATTTGTTAATGATCAGATATCAAACAGCTTTCACTTTTTTAATATATTTTGATACTTAGTTTGTTTTTGTTTTTTGTCTAGAAAACTATCAAATTATATATATATATATATATATAATGAAATCTTTGCAATAACGCACTGTGGAGAACTGCCATTTTAAATGGCTAAAAGTGCCTCCTTGATTTAATTTCCAGTTAACTGTATACGCTTCAAAAAGTATAAATATAAAGAACGGTATAATCGAGTGCATTTATCGTTTGAACACACCCCAAAATTGCTAAAAAATCTTTCTCAACGGTTTTTTGTATCAAGTGCTCTCAATAATATATCAAAAGTCTACCACAGTCTGACCACGGGAAAGGTGTAATTTTCAAGATGTTGTCCAAGATTGCTGCCAAATCCTTAAAATGCCGTTTACTCCTTCATTATTCATCGTAGACAGGTTTTCGGAACTGTTTTCTGTAGTATCAAGTGTGCTCAATAAAATACTAAACCACAGTCTGACCACTGGAATTGTGTAATTTTCAAGATGGCAAATCGTTACAATGCCTAATACTCATTTATTATTCATCCTAGACAAGTTTTTCTAACAATTCTTTTTCGTGGTATCAGGTGTGCTTTATAACATATCAAAAATCTACCACAGTAATTTTCACGATGGCATCCAGGATGGCTGCCAAATCCTTGAAATGTCCATTATTCATCAAAATTATACTTTTCCCGTGGTCAGACTGGTAGACTTTTAATATTATTGAGCACACTTCATACTACATAAAACCATTGGAAAAACTTGTCTTGGATGACTAAATAATGGGCATTTTAAGGATTTGGTGGTATGTACTCTCTGAGTACTCTATTGTAATCACTTTTTGTTGACATTTTAGATTTATTCAATTATATATTTAAAAAAATCTCAAAAGTATAAAGGTATCCAGCAGAATTCCAGGTGTTTCCCCAACATTCTAACTAAATTTCAGCAAAAGAATTGAAAATTATAAGCCAATTGTAACCAAAAAACATGGTTTTTGTTTAAAAATGTAAACAAACAATCAGATTGGCCATAACTTCATCATTCTACCTCCCCCAACCGTCATACAAAATTTTATTGAAATATCTTTAAAAATAAAGAAGTCATCCAATTTTAAATTGCATATAAAATGTAAACAAACAATTGGATCAGCCATACACTTTTTTTCTTCTTTTTTTTTTAAATTCCAGGGGTTTCCATTTTAACTAAATTTCAGCAACATGTGTAAAGAATTGAAAAACATGTTTTTTGTTTATAAAGCATAAACAAACAATCGGATTGCCCATAACTCATTATTTCAAAGTCTTCATACCTCCCGCAACCTTCATACAAAATTTCATTGAAATATCTTTAAAAATAAAGAAGTTATTCAATTTTAAATTGGTAGCGAAACATAGTCTCCGTAACTTCTGCCAGAGACAATAACAGCAATTACATTAAATTTCTTTTTAAAATGTCTTTTTATTTTTGTACCAATGGGTTTTTTAAAGAATTTTATTAGATTCTTCTACCCAAAATTAATCTAGAAATCAAAATCGAATGTATAATTGCAAAACATTTTTAAATTTTTATATTTTCTCAATACAAAATGTTCTATTTCTATATTGTTAATCCAAATGCTCATTTTTAGTCCAGAATTCATGTTGCTTTGTGAAAAAAATTAAATTAAATTAAAAAAATAAATATTTCCACATTTTCTTCCTTGCATATTGTGTATTGACATTTGGAATTCAATTTAAAAAATCAAAAGTTGAGAAATATAATGTCTAGTAACCCATCCTATTGCATTTAATGGAGGCTTCGTTAAATTTAGCAAGTACAAATAAAATGAAATTCTTAATCCAACCTAAAGCTGCTATCCTGTTTAATCAATAGTGACCCTAATTCCATTCAGCCAGAAAGTATTTAATCTCTCCACTTGTCCACTAATAATACCATCTTTTGGCTGTTTTCTTTTTTTTTTATTTGATGAACCAATTGATTAGTTGTGAATTCATTTCCCATCTGTTACTGGTATGCATGTACATGTTCTTTTTATGTCATCTGACATGAAATGGTTTACATTTTTATCAGAGAAACCGGTTACTTTAGATTATCAGCCTGTTGTCTGCAGGAAGTGGCAGTGAATGGCTTACATAGTTTTTACAATGTAATGTTATTGATTGTGTGTGTTTTTTTTTTTGTTTTTTTTTTAAATCACTGAATGCCAGCTGTAAAATTTAAGATCTTGGGAAAATTATTTTCAGTGGGGAATTTTCACTATTTTGGTTTATTTGATGCTGTCAAATCAAGATAGAAAAAAAAACATTCAAGCAATTTTGTACAAGTTCAAAATGGGACATAAAGCAGCGGAAACTGCTCACAATATCAACCAAGTATTTGGTCAGGGGATTGTCAACAAACGTACAGCTCAACATTGGTCCAAAAATTTTCGAAGATGCGGAAGGTCGTGAACCTCCTTCAGTAATTGACATCCTATTGAGGCGGACCCATGCAAAACAAACGTTGACCATTCAACAGCTGTTCAACATTTGCACCAAATTAAAAAAGCTCGACAAATGGGTGCAGGAGCTGATTGAAAATCAAAACCTTCACTGTTATGAAGTCTGGTCTGCGCAACAGAAATGATCCATTTCTTGATTGCATTGTGACATGTGATGAAAAATGGATTCTGTATAACAATCGACAGGGTGGCTAGACAGGTGAAGCACCAAAGCACTTCCCGAATCCAAGTCTGCATCAGATGGTCACTGTTTGGTGGTCAGCAAGTGGAATCATCTACTAAAACTTCTTGAATCCTGGCAAAACTATCAACACAGCAAAGAAGTATTGCCAGGAAATCAACAAAATGCAAGGTTTATGTCCAATATTGGTCAATCGAAAAGGTCAAATTCTTCTCCATAACAACGCCCAACTGACTCTGCAGAAATTGGATGAACTAGGCTACGAAACTCTACCTCACCCAGCTTACGCACCAGACCTCTCTCCGACAGACTACCACTTTTTCAAGCATTTCGACCACTTCCTGCAAGGGAAGGTCTTCAACAACTAAGCATCAGCTCAAAACGCCTTCAAAGAATTCATTGGTTCCAGGACCCCAGAATTCTATGCTTCTGGAATAAATGGACTTGTTTCGCGTTGGCAAAAATGTGTAGATTCTGAAGGTTCTTATTTCGATTAATAACTTTTATTCTAAGCTGAGATATACTGCTTCAAAGTTGATGTTGAATAACCGCAATCATTTTTGCACCAACTTAATAGTTGGGTTGCTTTTAATTTTCTCTTTAATAATGGGTAGTTTTTTTTGTTTAGTTTATAGTTTTAATATGGACATGTAGTTATTGACAAAAAGGCATTCTTTATATTGAGTCATGGTATTTAATGAGGTTACAAGGTACTTGCTGTATAATTTTTGTATATAATATTACAAATTATTTCTACTAATTTTTCTGTAATGTCCATATTTCTTTTCCTTCAAATCAGTCCAGTATAATTTTAAAAATTAACACTTATATTCTAGGCAGACTGTAAGGTAAAGTTAAGCTTTTTTCTGTGAGACTAGATTTTTAAAAGCAACCAAGTTGTTATTTTGACTCGTTTTTTTTATGTAATTTAACAAATTATTCTGAGAATTCTTCAAAATATTCATTACAAGAGGCAGATTATTTAAATGTAAACTATGTTATTACTGTATTTCAAGAAAGAGTAACCATCTACTTTAAATGAAAATTGTCTGCATGTATATATCCTGTGAGTTTTAAAGAAATGAGTCGGTTTTAGTTTAATTTCAGGTCTAGATCCTATTCATGACTAATACAAGCTTACCTATACTTTATTATTTTGATCAATATTGAATACTTTTCTCTCAACTTTTTTTTACTCCAAATTTATGTTTTCTAAACTATTGTAAATACCCACCTTAACGAGCGGGTTAAATTGCTGTAAAAAATAAAAGAATTAATGAAATAGATAGATGGAAGTCAGATAGTATTTAAGTTGTTTTTAAAAATTATATTTGTGACTTTTAGAGTATGTTTTTTTTTAAATTTTTGTTTACAATCTTGGAAAATAAACAAACCATCCTCACTGCTTAAATTTTATCAGCACCCACGTCATTCAGCTGAAAGAATGTGCACAAAAAGTGTCCATTTTAGCATGAATTTATATTGTAAATCAGGATTTTCAAAACTAATTTGCTAAACACCTTTCCTGGGGTCACATTGGTACATACAGAAAATATCATTAGGTTGTGTTGTGTGGTTTCTGTAGTAGGCTGTCACATACAGACGGACAGACTTTTGTTGAATTATGATGAAGATACTTCTATCATGCTTTCAGATGTTTGATTGCATTTAGCAGATAGCGCAAGTAGTTTTAATAAATTTGGAGGCTTGTTTTCTGAACATCCACAACATACGTATTGTTAATATTGAGACATTAGTCATTAATCCAATTACTTTCTTAAGAGAATTTATAAAGGGTTTCAATAGCAAGAAAACCGCACAAGATAGTAATTTTGATAAGATTTGATTGGTATGTTTAAAACAGTCTTGTGCAAATTAGAGAAAGGTACTTCTTTTTAAAATTTTATTTTAAAAATATTCTCATTTGTCAATCATTATTTTTGATTTTGACTACTATTTACCTTTATCTTATGTTAGAATATAGATGAAATGTAATACATAAGGCCACAGGATTTGGGGTCCTCTAAAAGTTGGTGGCTTTCATACGTTTAAAATATTTAAGCATATGTTCACGTTTTTCACTATAAGATGTAACTATAGGCGTGTGTATGTCTGTCCACATATATGTGTATAAGTATGTGTGTGTGTGTGTGTTTCTTTCCCAGATGAAGATATCTGTCAGCTTGGGGACCGAAGAGGTCAGAACACTTGAACTCCAGACAACACTTAAACTATTAATAAGGTTTCAAATAAAAATAATGAAAGATAATTCTTATTTGTCTTAGGTATTTTAAATATAAGTTTTTATTTATCTTCCCATAATATCATATATAAAGAGTTATCTATTTCTTCCATTTCTGTCATCATTTTATATTTATTGAAGACCAGTTTCTCTTATATTGGTTTTTATTTCTTTACTTCATTAAAAAGCAAACTGAATAGTCTTTATGCAAAGTCAGGTATTGAAAAAAGAGAAATATCTCTTTCTTTTGTCTTGTAGCTAAATTTGTACAGTATATATTCAAGCGATTGCAGAATTATAATATTCCTTCAGTTCATCCATTTTTATTTGTAAAATCTCTTTATCATTTGTTTCGTTGTTTAAAATTCACATTTATATTCTCTGCTGAGAAAACTGAACAGTTCAGCTCAGTAATGACTTCTTGACTTTATTTGATGGCAGATTTAAACACAAAAAGTGGGTAGTGGATAAAATTGCTGCAGGTCATATGATGTCTGACAAGCCACTGCCTCTTGAATGCTGCTAGCCACCTTGTTAAACCAAGCACTCTTTGTTGAGTTTATCTTGGCTCAACAGGCCACGTATGCCCAATAACCCTCCATTTTCTTTTTTTCTTTCTGTAAGTGCAGAATGCTCAAGACTTCAATATTAAAAGACACTAACTTTGTTATTCTATGGGGGCAATTTAATTAGCTTCACTGTTTTACAACTGCTGCTGCTGTTATTAGCCTTGATTACCAACCCTTTTTCGAAAGCCCCTATTTTATCAGGAGATGCAAGTTGGCTTTTAATTCCTTTGGGTAAACATTTTTGAAGCCTTTCAGGAGATGCTGCTGATTATTCTCCATATGTTGATGCGAGTGCAGTTCAACTAGAATAAATATTGCTGATGAATATCTTTAGCCCCATCAGACTGTAGATTATGGGAATCTTTCTTATCACTGCTTCAACTAAATACGTTCTTTTCATGGCAGACAACAATGATTTCACATTTAGTTATGTATTAGAAACTGCCAACATAGGTTTCTTCAGTTTTTAAGTGATTCTCATTGGCAGGCTATGTATGTGTCACGTGTACAGGCTGCACCAATGGAGTAGAGGACTGAAACTTTTTAACATTTACTCTTTATTATGTCTAGAAAAACTTTTCTTTTTTTTTTTTTTTAATTCCCGGCATGGTTCAATTTACAATCTAGTTTATGCTAAATTGGTCCCTTAGTTTGAGTCCGACAGAATTCACACTTGTTTTTTGAAAATTTGGACTTTTTACTGATCCAACATATGGCAAGAGAAGTAACTTATTGATCACCCCCAACATGGCATGCTGCCAAAGGATGTTGGTGATGTGACAGTTTCTATTGAGTGGCTAACCAGACCTATTGTTATTGAATTAAGAAACAAATTGTTGATTTTGCTGTGAAATTACTGTGTAATTATTTTTCCTAAAGCACATTCTCCTAAGACTGAATGTTTCTCCTATTTCTTAATGTCTTCATGTTTGTTCAATTTGTGTTGTCAACTTCCTAAATAGCCATAAACCGAGCCAATTATTAACAATTGGAAAAATGACATAGCACAATGATTTTAGATTTTGTTATAAACTTTTTTCTGTAAGGATGAGAAACTAATTTCTAATATTTTAATTTGGTTCTCAATTACCATTGTGAAATATTGAAGCATAATAGATTCTATTCAATTGGTATAGACTATTTTATATTTATCTTTTTTTTGTGTATATCATTTCTCAAATATCAACTGATGACTCTTTTTAAAGTCTTGATATTTTAGAAAATAATTGAAATCTTTTTAATACAGTAAAGTCATCTTTAATAATACAGGGTCTTTCTTTTCTTTTTTTTCCTGATTTCATGTCTATACTTATTTTTAATGAAATATATATTAAGAATATTAGGCAGGTTTAGCTTACTGTATACAACATTACAATGGGAGTTTTGTTTTTTTATTACAGAAGACCTAAACATTTATGGACTGAATTACTATGGTCTTATGAAAATATGCATTCAAACGGTTTTTTTTATTAATTGGGGATGATGTTAACATCTTGAGCTATAGAACTGACAGCCAGGAGTTAGGGCAGCTGTCATGATTCCCATTGCTGCTTACCATTTCATCAGCAGAATGAATAAGAAGAGATAAGGAAATGGATGAATAAGTATTTGTAAACAAATGAAATTGAAGCACAGATATTGTACATGCCGGGCTATAAGACAAATGGTTTACAATACCGCTCACTGCAACTCCTCAACGACTCATAGCTGTTCATATCTAGCTTCAGTAGAATCCCCCCCCCCGTCATAATACTGGATCTTTTTTTCTTTTTCTTTCTTCAATTAAATGTCTGTCTAAAATCATCCTCTGCAGACAATAAAAATTAGCAACCTGTAAATGTTATCAATAGTCAATGATTTGTGTCAAGCTTTCACTGTATATGCGATGCTTGTTGCATAAGAGTTTGCTCCTTAAATCTTGCTATTGCTTTTTTGGAAAGACCTGAAATTAATTAGCTATCTCCCGGTTTACCCAGTCAAATAACGTGATAAAAAAGGATTCATTACAATATTCTTGTGTGTTTAACCCTTTTTTTTTTTTCCCTGTAAACTCCTTGTGGCACATAGGGCCGCATTGCAGTTTCAGTGGCAAGGGGATGGGGTTACTAGATAGACTGCCTTAAAGAGCTCCAACTTCCCTGCTATTTACCCATAGCTGAGGGGAGAAGCGGATTCATGTCTTTCCCAAGGGCAGTAGTGCAAAGTGAACATAAGTAGCCTCTGTAGAAACTTGAACTTAACCATTACGCCACTCCTCACCTCTTGCATAACAATCAATCTTTGTACATTGGCAGATAGACAAACATTTTAGAACATTTTATTTCAGCGTGAAAAAAAA
>VCCN01003880.1:10940624-10952526 GCA_006491835.1 Architeuthis dux
CTGCTTAAGAATGTGAATACTAAATAAAGGGCAGTGGCATTGTAGGTTTTAGTTTGCACCTACTTATCAGATTGTCAGTTTATTTAACCCACTAAACTGGTTAGCCTGGAGATAAAACTGTCACTAAATTGGCATAGTCAACTTCTAACCTGTTAACCAGTCACTGCAACAAAGAAAATCTAGATAACTGTTTTTGTCAAAGATTAATATTCTGGATATCACTATCACTAATCCGCCTTTTAAAGTCTGTTGTTGGACATAGGCTTCCCAAAGGTTTGCCAGTTTTTTTTTTCTCGCTCCCAAGTGTCACAGTGCCAAAACATTCAGAACTTGATTTTTTTGGCCACAATTTTGCTTATGATCTGTTGTATAATTCTGGTAGTATTTCTTCTCGTCGCCGAGAGAGAAGACGTCTCGTCTTTGGGTTGTACCTTTACGGGAGCAAACATTCTGCGGGGGGAAATAAACTCTGAGAAAAGGGCACTCCCACGTGGGTGGAGAGAAAGACGACAAAATTCAGTATTTTCAATTGAAAATCTGGGTTCGTTTTATTCCCATTGATAGCTTCGATTCCGGGCCGGTTCGTGGATCACTTTGAGACATCAAATTCTGCTTCAGTTAAAATTCTAAATGAGTGGTCACTTTGCTGAATCACTACCAGTGATGGTAGTAATTCAAAAATCAAGGCTTCTTCCTCCTCTTTCCTCCCTCACCCCTAACGGACAGAGGAGCCAAGCCCTCTCTGGTCCGACCCGTCGCTCCTGGGATTCGGATCTAACCCATTCTAAACAGCAGCCCTTAAAACCACCCTGGTTGGTTGAACGCATTTTCTTTTGTTCCAACCTCGTTGGCCGTTTGACCCACTTTCCAGCTCCAGTAACACGATATGACCCTTTGGTCGTGTACGCCCCAACACTCACAACCAGAGTGCATTTCATTACAGATCTCTGGGGATCCACATTGTGAGTCACAATGTCTGGCGGTTATCTGATATTCTTGCAACATGGCCTGCCCATTGCCATTTAAGTTTGCTAGTGGTTTCTAGGATATCTCTGGTTTTCTCTCTAATATATTGTGGTGATCTTTCCATTTGATGTTTAGCAAGATTCTCTCCTGTGAACGTTTCATGGTTCTTAGTTTGAGAGCCAATTTCTTGGTTACGTTCCATGTTTCAGCTCTGTAGATGACTGTCGGGAGGATGCCCTGGTTGTATACCCTTCTTTTTAAGATCAATGGGATCTTGTTCTTGTTTTCCTCATGGGATTTGCAGAAAGCAAAAATCTAATAAATCTTAATGTAAGGCACAGAATTTGTAATCTTTGTAACTAGTGGCAAACTAGAACTTGAGTAGTTAGAGATTGGAACATTCTTGAAGCTGTAATTCCCAATTATTTTTATATATAGCTCTGCTTATAAAAAAAAACATTTGAAATTTAATCTTAAAATGTAACTCATCAAAACTAAATACAGGTATATTCTCGATTAGTGCAAATTAGTTCCAAAAATGTCTGTACTTTTCAAAACCGTGCTGTTCAAGTCTTATTACAATTTAGTGGGTTTTTAAAAAATTTCAGCTTATACTTAGTTGCATTAATTTGTACAGCAATACCTTAACCGTACTACATCAAAACCGCACTATTCAATGTATTCCTGTACTTTTAAAATTTACCATCAAATTTGTTTTCATTTCTATTTGAAATGGCTTCAGATATTTGAACAGGACTATTCATTAAATTGTGCTGTGAGGGTATCACATTTTAACCAGAAAATTTCCTAATTCAAAAATTTAATTTTTGTAATAAACAGGATTTTCTTTTTTTTCTTCGTGGCATATAACTCCCATTTGGGTATTATCATCTCTTTGAAATCATATTTCTTAACATTGATTTTATTTTGAATTTTTTCTAATTACTATTTTAATCATAACAAGTAGACCTTCTGTCTCTATCTGATATTGATTTCTACCAGTTAAATATAGCTTTGAATTTTTGGTTTCATACAAGATTCATTAAAGCTTCCAGTTTTCTGTTTGTTCCAGAAATAATTTCAATATGCAATGTAATTTCAATTAAACAAAAAGCTGTAATTATTTTATTCCTCACTCCTTTTTTTTCTCCACATTTTGTCTTTTATCTTTCACAACCTGCATGATTTGTGCAATATATTAATGTCATCTAATGAAAATTCACTTAAATGCTGTTAAGCTAACTCAGGACAAAAGTTTTAAGCATTATGTATATAGTAGCATAGTACCTGCCAAAAATGACAGGATTATTTATGTTTATATATGGATAAATTATTGATTGGTGCAACACACTCTTCTGACGCTTATTTCCCTCCATTTGGCTTTGTGCAGTATTACGTAGTGGATATAAATAAAAGCGAAGACAGGCAAGTTAGTAAAGCTATTATCAGCAGCAGCCATTCAACTTTCGCTTGCTGCTTGCTTGGTCGGTTGCTAACATGTAACAAATATATTTTGGTCAATATTCAAGTTAGTGGATACGCTACTTGCCTGCCTACCTCCAGGTTGGACATTTGAATCGTGGCAGGGTTTCATTTATTTTATATATGTTTGCTTTAGTGTGACAGAAACCAACCAACAAACAAGCAAAAAAAAAAATACAACTAACAACGGCTTTCATATAAAAAGAAATTAACTAATTATCTGTTAGCTTATCATGAACTAACTGCTCTTCT
Organism: Architeuthis dux; assembly: GCA_006491835.1. Classification (NCBI taxonomy): domain Eukaryota; kingdom Metazoa; phylum Mollusca; class Cephalopoda; order Oegopsida; family Architeuthidae; genus Architeuthis; species Architeuthis dux. The sequence continues at coordinate 10,943,325 of VCCN01003880.1, forward strand.
TTTTACATTAGCTGTGTAACAGTAAAAGAAATATATAGCACTAAAAAGTTCACTTTTATGGGGTTGGGTGGACCAGTATCTTTTACGGCTATTGCTATCTTTGTCTGTTAGGATAATCTCATTGATTTGCCTTGTTTGCATCTACTCTGATATGTTCAACAAAGCTTTCCACTTGCAGATTTTCTAAAAGAATTTGTGCTTTTTATACATCAAGGCTTAGATATAATCTTCTTCCACCTCCCTCAGTTTTCCTAAAATCTAATTATTTTCATTTGTTCAGCTTCTGACTAGACTCACTATTTAAAGTCTTAATTATTTTCCATTTCTTTAGCAGCTTGCATAATTTTCTGGTTCAAGTATTTTTTTTATTCATGTTATGTTATTTTCATTATTAAAACAAATTTGTTTTCTAACAGAATTTTAAAAAAAAACTTTGCATGAAATGTTATGTAAATTGGATAGAGATTTTCATTTTTTGTGTATTAAAGGATTTTTAATGAAAAATTTGATGTGGAAAATTTAGAATATTTTATATTGCTAAACTGGTTTTATTCATTATTTAGATTTTCTAGAAGCATTTCATTTGGTGAAAGTGCAAATCTATCTTTAAATGTAAACAAATCTTAAAATTTACATAACTTCAAGTATGATTTAATTTTTTTTTTAACTTCAATAGGTTCAGTATATTTTTAAGTTTAGTGCCATGCATTTTCTAAGATAGTTTGTTTTTTTTGTTTTTTTTAAAATTTTTATTTAATGTCCTTACCCACTTTGAAATGTAGCACAAATCTTTTTGCTAACCGTTCAAGTAAAACAACAAGGACGAGTGAAATTAACTCCAACCTGATTCACTAAAACCAGCCTTTGTCTTTTATGCCTTGTGAGAGACAATAGTAAAAATCTTGACTGCACAAACTTTTGTTTGTAGGAGGAAATCTCTTATCGTCATGAGCAAGCTGCGGGAGTCTCACACTACATTCATATGAATGAATGGCTTGGCTTCGCAAATGAAGATTTTTGCATGGGTTTTCAGCAGCAATAGGACCATAGACGGTGGGGCCTGTGTGGCAGTTTTAAGGCGAAGTGTGACTTGCCCAGGGCTGACCCCCACCCTCTTAAGCCAAGGGTTTGTATCCTATGGTCCACTGGGGTGGAACAAATGATAGCAAACCCCTAGGTCGTAGGTTTGACAAGAGTGTCCTTCACCTAGCAGATGCCTGAGTTAGCTTGTGGGAATATTTCGACAGTATGGGTTCTGATATTTTCTATAGTTTTGAGAACATTATTCAAATAGTTCTTCGGACAATTGAATTCCTTCTTTTTGTTTGTGTTGTTAGCACAATGTTTCCGTCGATCCATTCTTTGGCCTTCCTCTGGTGTAATATAATATGTGATAGGATAAACAAAAGTTTTTAATTTCAAAGGAGTTAATCCTTATAACATAGGATTCGAGTGTTTCTTTATCCTTGTCTTGTCAGGTTTGGGTTTATTGAGTAGTGGAAGCCACATCAGGTTGAACTCTGCACTTGTCTGACTAATGGATTTAGTCGAGATGTTGATATGAGCTGCCTCTTTGGTTTTTCTGTTTCTAACAGCCTTCTCTGTCAATAATCTGGACTTCCTCCCAGAGGAAAGTGGTCGCCTTTCTCTCTCCAGATATGGTCAGCCATTCTGATTTTTCTATCTCACCCTTGATTATGGCTTTTATATAATGCTGAACTGAACCCTAACTTTCTGTTTGTCTTACAAAACTATTGCTTTGAAGTATTTCAATTACTTCCCTTAAGAAGAAATTATTTCTTTTTAATTATGTTCAGATGAATTTTTGTGTTTTGTAAAAATGATTTTGGATGATCATATTACGGGTCCAGGTCAGCATTATAGTTATGTTAAACAGACTGTGAAAAAAATTATTTTCAAAACCGAGACTTTTCCATTGGTTGAGAGCACAAAAATACATTTTTCAGCTGTTACTGATAAAACGAATCCTAAAAGATTAAGATGATGGTAAAGAGTAGTCAAATATTAATAATAATGATTTACAATACTTCATCTAATCAATAATAAAATATAGATGGTCTCCAACATACGATAGGGTTAGGGACCAAAAATGAGATTGTAATTAGAAAAAATCATAACTTGAATGCATTGTAGATTTCCTTGTAGTCTGAAAAACATTACGGCTGTTTATTTAGTTTTTATTTGCAATTTAAAAGAAGAAAAAAACGATCTTAACTTCGAAGAAATATTGTTAGTTGAAAAATTTGTAATTATTTTCAACTTTAGTTAAAAGAAAAAGAAATTACCTGATTTTTATTTATCCTGCTTGTTACAGATGGGAAGGAGTGAGGTCAAAATTTTGTAAGAGATCTTACTACTAATCATAAAAATAATGGTTGGAGAAAAATCTTGACCTAAAAATTATTTGTTTTGAATGTTTAGGGCCGGAGAAGTGACCTTGTAATTTTACATGCCGAATATTAGGTTGATAGGCCTTGTAGTTTTAGCATGAAAGAGGCATGGACAAAAGGCTCAAATATTAGTATAGATACATGCAAATGTAACAACTATCATGAGACAGGTAGTATTAAATTTTCTTGCATCACAGTGATTCCTAGAAAAAGCATAATCACTTATCATTATAGAGGAAATGCCAAGTCCTCTTGCATATTTTTCACCTTGTACAAATGATCAAATTTTCTTTTCCTTTTAAATATTGTAAAAGCAGTCTTGTTCTTTTGTACATCTTTCTAATCAATAAATGCTGTCAAGAATATTTTAGAATTATCATTTAAATATTATATTTTATCAGATACTTTTTTATTTTTTTCATTTTTAAAAATCGATTTGATAACCTTATTTGAAGAGATTTTTTAATCATATTTTGTCTATTATCTTTATTTTTAGTGAATTATTTTTTTATGGTTCTATGCATTTTTCTCTCTCCTTTTAAATACTCCTTTTTTCCTTCTTTGTAGAACTGATCAAATAAATAAATAAAAAAATAGAATGTTTCTCTCCCCAGCCCTTGTTAGATGTTTCTCTATTCATTATTCAATAAAAAAAAAATTGCTTTAACTAGTCTTTTTTTTTGTTTTCTTTTTCACTCTTTCACTACTTGAGCTGACAAACACCTCTGCTACTCTGGTTGGATAGTTTGACTACATTGGTCTGTTCTCTCATCTGCTATTGCACCTGGTTTTCTCAGCTGTCTTGACTGCTTTGTTTCATTCAGGGTGTTAAGAGGCCATCCACTTCTCTTTCTTAACCACTAAAGACTACAGAATTTTCTGGAGGTGTGTTTCTGGTCATTATTTATTATCTGGATTGCTTTAACACAATAAAACGTCTTCAATAAAACATGCCAAATTTATATAAAATGTGGATAGTATGTCTTTATTTCTGTATTATTATAACTTGCATATAACTTATAGAAAGAAAGTATTGTAAAAAAAAAAATAGTGGGAGAGAAAAGGTCATTAAATATTGAGCTCTTTCTGCTAATGCATTCTTTCCTACTCCTGGCCAACAGGTATAGGAGGATGGTTTGCTTTTTTTTTTAATGTCTCGAAGCAACTTGGTAACAAAAACCTTGCCATATCATGTGATCTTTTCTATTTAGGGCACTGGCTTATGAAGATCTGTCGTATCCCAGTTTTGTGAATGGTAGTGTGTGAACATTATTAGATTCAAACGTTTCAAGTCATTGTATGTCTGTTCAAGAGATCTTTATTAATTTCTACATATTAATTAAGAACAAATGCAACAAAATCAAATGTAGGTCAATACTTGCAGTTGCAGACAAAATTATTTCTATACATTTATGGCACTGTATGTTTAACATTAGCTGTCAAAAGAGAACTTCTCTTGGTATCCATAAAATTGACTGTCAAATCTCTTCCCCCCCCCCAACCCTGTAAACTCCTAGTGGAGCATAGGGCTGTATTTCAAGTTTTGGTAGCAAGTAAATCCCATGGGGTGGAGTTGCTAGGCCCACACCCAAAATGGACTGCCTTACAGAGCTTCAACTGCCCTGCTATTTACCCATAGCTGGGCGGCGGGTTAGATTCATGGCTTTCCAAAGGGCATTAGTGTGAAGTGAATGTAAGCTGCCTCTGCCTAAACTCAAACTCTGTTTACTGATTCCATTTCCTGTACCAGTGACCGCTATGCCACTCTGCACCTCCATCAAATAATCTTAGATATGTGTAAATCAGTTTCAGTTGATTCCTCTTAACAAATTATACATTTAGTTGGAAGTGGGAAATTTGAGTTTAACAAGTCTTATTCCGTATTGCATATGCAATGTTTTTTAAATGTACAATGCTATTATTGTATGGATTTATGCATTAAAAATTGATTTAAAGAATATTCTTTATAGGTTCAGAAATGGAGAGTGAAGAAAAAATATTTTAATCTGGACAAGTTTGGATGGTATATACTAAAACAGTGGTTTTGAAGCTTTGAAAATTGGACCCCTTCTATAAAAGAAATATTCTGGCTAACTTCTATATTTAGTTTTTAGATGAAATATAATACACACTTTTTTCCACCGGATTTTTAAGCCTAACAGTTAGGAATGTATATAAGTGAGAACTAAATTTTCCCCTTTTTTTTTTTTTTTTTTTTTTTTTTTTTTTTTTTTTTCCCCGGCCACATGTGTGACCATATTCGGGACATAATTATTTGTGTATAATACGCACTTTTTCCCCCAGAATTTTTAATGTGTAACAAAGAGTTTAACCAAACACTGGATTTGTTTAAAAAACCTTTTATTCACATCGATATTAAGTACATTTTAGTCTGCTTCACTGATGTCTGTGTCCAAGATAGATGTCATGACAGTTTCATCTCTGTAGTCTTCACTACCATCCAGTATGTTTGTGATTTGCAGCATTTTTTTAAAGGACTTCGCCATGATGGTTTCAGGGATTCTCTGCCAGGCTTCCAATATCCATATACATACATGGGAAAGCTCTGGTCGGTAAATGTGGCCTGTTGGAGTGATGGACTTGTGCCCCTCTGTCAGCCACTGGTTCCACTTGGCGCGAACACACAACTTGAACACCTTGTTTATAATTTTGTTTCTCTTAGTGTGAGCTTATTTTGGCTGCTAGCTTGTTGTGAACATGTCCATGCGTAATGTAAATTATATAAATTCTTATTTTTAGTTAAGAGCACGTATTATACACAAATAATTACGGTAACTAAAAACAGGGGAGAGAACACAATTCTTGCAATCTGTACAAATATTGAGTTACTTTCCTTGAAATTTATATTTAGCCTTTTTATTTACTGTTCTTTTTAACCTTTCATGCAGAATAATGAAAATATCTCTCAATCAAAAACAAATTTCTAGATCTGCCCCAAGATTTAACCACTTATTCCTTACCCCATTGCCCACCCTCCACAACATTGAAATGCATTGAGAACTTTTGGAGACAGACGCAAAGACAAGGTTTAATACATATACCTCTCCAACTTTGTTGGCAGAGGTAATTAACAGAAAAAGCCCTTCACAAATTACTTTTTTGTACAACTTACCTTTTTTTTTTTTTTTTTTTTTTTTTTTTTTTTTTTTTTATGGAACCATTACATGATAGCTCTGGGCTTATTGTCAAGTTCAGTTATTCTAATTTTAAAATCAGACAAAAAGATTAAAACTAATTAGATTAGTGTTAGATCTTTGCCACTTTGGAGAGGAGGGCATAGCAAACCAATAATGCCACTTATTGAAAATGTCTCCATTTTTCAAAGACATTTTTAATGATACTAGGGAATTTGCATCCTGGACAATTGTGTTCCGGTCATTTGTGTCCCAGTCATTTGTGTTCCACTTTTCTTACGAGGGGTTGCCCACAACATGTATACTTTTCAAGTTTGAACTCTTTTTCATTGTTACAAAAATAAATAAAAAGGTAGTTATATTCTAATCAAGAAATGTAAAGATTTACAAAGTTATTAACTAACGTTTTATTAGTTTTTTTTCTAACGAAAACAACGAAAGTAAAAGGTTCTATTTTGTTAACTACAATGTTTTTATTTTTTTGTTTTTTTAAGGTTTTGATGCCATTATCCTTGTATTGTAGCATGCATGTTATAGATTTTAAAAAAATTTAATTTGTAAGTTCAAATGACCGGGGCGCAATTTAGTGGTATGTAGTTGTCCAATTGACCTGTCACCATTTTTATAATCTCTAATTTAAGTCACCTGTTGTTCTTTACTTGAATAGTTTTATAGAATTTACTTTACTTCTGTAAAAGAAAATCATTATTATAATTTACTTTTGCTGTTGTTTAAAGTCTAAAAGCATCACATCCATTCTAGAGATTGAACCATCTGATAAATCATTGCTTTCTAAGTGCTAGTATTTTTTTTTATTTTTTTTTTTTTTAAATCTCATTGTTGTGTGGTGAGAGAAATTGTAAGGTTGCATTTTGGTTTCATTTGATGTCTGTTATCTCTTTAAGTTATGCTTAATTAACCACACTATTTTACACTGCTAATTGAATCCTAAACTCTAAAAACTCAAGACCATTGCTCTTATTGCTCTATTAGACGATGACTTAGTAACAGACAACAGTTGAATGTTTTAACTGACATTAAGTATTTTTAAAACTTTCGATGTGAATCTGTTAAAGTCAGGGACCATTTTGGAGTGTGTTTTGTTTTTTGGGGTGTTTTTTTTGTTTTTTTTGCAACAAGCAAAATTGGCATAGTTCAAGCTTAATTGTTGTTTAGTGATTAACACAGTTACCAGTCCTATTCCACCTGCCACCACAATAGTTATATCACTCACAGCACTTTGGTTTGAAAGTGGAAAATAATTACAGAGGTTTTTATTTTGTTTTTATTTTTTTTAAATTAGCTATTATCTTTTCGTAATTATTTTAACCCTTTCAAATGGTATAAAGTTTTCTTATTCACTTATTACAAAGAGTGATTTTTATAAACTCGTAAAGTCGATATATTTTTTATTATACATGATAGTAGTAGTAGTAGTAGTTTTCTTATATTGTAAAGCTACAATTTCAGTTTCTTTCTTTCCTAAGAAAATTAAATACAACTAATTTTCAAGTATTTCACAGTCCTCATCTACCTACTTTAGAACCACTTTCCCCTGTTGTATCCTGTGTATCACCACTGAACTTATAAAACTGTTCCTTTGCTTGTCTCTACTTGAAAAACTAATACTTTTTTTTAGTGTCAGACAATTATTCTTATTTTCTGACATTAAAGGCAGTTGTGTTGATACACCAAATCCCATCACAAAGATCAGGATTGCACTACAATACTTTCTTTCTTATAAGACTACTAAAAAGCACTCAGAGTGTATACCTCTGCCAACACTATTAGAGTTTGTGTATCTGCCCCAAAATTGTATCTTGTGTATCTGCCCCAAAATTGTATCTTGTGTATCTGCCCCAAAATTTAACCAATTCTCCCTTAGCCCATGGCCCACCCTTCCACAAAATGTCATTGAAATTCATTGAGAACTTTTGTAAATATTGTGTACAGACAAAGATGAGTGAATACATATACCTTTTCCAACTTAATTGCCAGAGGTAATGATCCTGAAGTAACTGGGATATTCAATTAAAAAGAGAATTAAAATTTATTTTCTTGTCGTTCAAAATTAATCCATTTATTTTCACCTTTGCACTGTACAAGAGATTATGTAGAATGAGTTTAGTTTTTGTTACTAATTATATACCTTTTTATGATTTTGAGTACATGGCATTGAATCAGTTGTATATCCACTTTACTTAAAATTACTTACAATTAAACTTTACTTAAAATTAAAAGATTAGCTCCTAATACTATTAAAATATTTGTGTGGAATTATTTATTTTTAATAATTTGGCAACTTATATTCTTTTCTTCCATTTGCACATTACTTAGCTTATTATTAATTGTACTAGCACAGTGATTATTTACATATTGGTCGGTACTTCTGCCTAGAATTAAAGTGTCGCTTCCCAGCCCTCTGCCTATGATCAGAGTATAGTATCTGTGCGCTCTGCCTGAAGTGATAATATACACATTGTGTTTTAAATATGTGGATTGTCAAGTAACTTTAGCATAATTAGTTATTACTAAAAGGATGCTTTTGACACTTATATTATTAAATGCCTATATTTTATTTACCACAACCAGGCATTAAGAACCTGAGCAATGTTTCTTGAATAAAAGAATTTTCATCACAATTTATGTTCAAACTGAGGCATCCATTCCTTTGAAAATTGAGACCCAGTTTTCCTATTCTTTAAAAAGAAAAGTAATTCTCACTCTTTTAATTATTAAAAGCAACAGCTGAGGCTTTATTTTCCACTTGTTAAATGATTTTTTAATATTTTTGTCTAATTTTGTGGATGTAAGTGGATAGTTGTTGACTAGAAAAATTCAGTCTTTTAAAAGTACTCAACATTAGCATCTACTACACACTTTAATTCTCTTTTAAAACGTATTGCAAAATTTAAATATCTTCTTTGAATGTTTAATTTTGGGTATAATTGCAAGAAAATAGCATAAAGTTAGTCTCAAAAAAAGAAAATTTTCTGAGCGATTATAGACTGTGTTTACGTTTTTGACTGAAAAATATCAATTGGATCTGTCATCAGAAAAAATGAAGTCTAGTTTTAAAATTCTTTCAAAAATAGAATTGACCTTGGAGAAATTTGATTCCAAGAAAATTAGTTAATTTAATGACTAATTGACTGGATTTTGTGTAAATATTGCTTCTTTCCACAGAAAACTTGAAAAATACATTTATTTACCAGGGGGTTGTTTACAGGTGAACACAGTTCAAAGGTCAAGTAACCTCCTTTCTACGTCTCCCCCTCTCATATCTACTGTCAGCTAGTGTTAGTTTTAAATTAAAGATTTTTTTAAATTTCAACACCTAATCAAACACTACTGAAAAATCAAAGAGAATGTAATAAAAAAAAGTCTCATCAAAATTTGTAAAACTTTTATATTTACCAGTAAGTAAAACACTGTTCTTTGAAAATAACATTTCGGAAGCATGCGTTGATTTTGTTTTATTAAAACACAGTGTACACTTTTTCTTTTCTTTTTTTTTTGCTAAACCAAAAAGTGTACACTGTTTTAATAAAACAAAAACCTTTCAGAAAAGATGTTTCAGTTTTATTGCACTTTTTCCGATACAGTGCCAATTTAAAAAAAAAAAAGTCTGCAGTA
>VCCN01003880.1:10953073-10974408 GCA_006491835.1 Architeuthis dux
ACTGATGGAAATTTCAGTCATCTGCAGTTAATGGGTTAAAGAAACCTCTCTTGATTTTGGCTTTTACACTATCTTTTGAAGGTAGCGGACTGGCTTCTTCTTTCCTTCTCAATCAATAATTGTAGTTGGTTGTGTGCTAGATTTGCTGGAGAATCCTAGTTATGCTCATATTTTGAGCTGCTTGGTGCTTAGAGATCTCTCAGTCCTTTGAATCCATTCTAATAACTTTTCAATGAAAAATTTAAATTCATTGAAATAATATTTTCCCCCAATTCCCAGGAATTCTAATCTAATTCATAGCATTTGTCAAATCTTAGCAGCAGCAGCAGCAACAACAGATTTTCTAGGGACACTGAACATAGTTTTGGAATTCCCTAGCAAGCTTGTTGCTCTTGTGAAAATATAATGCCTGTATTTTTTTGGTGTTAACATTGATTTCACAGTGTAGCATGCAGGCCTACTTCTACAGCTGCCACCAGATTGATATCCTAATGTGCTGGTAAAATGGCATAGGCTGAAACATTTTTATTATTGCATGTCTGCATTTAAAAATCACAGGCTGCTAGGCACTTAGGAATGTCTGGTTCTCTTTTTGTTAGATAATTGTTTTTCACGTATCACTCAGCGACAGCAAGAGATGACTTAAAATGAGAAAATGCTTAACTTTACAAACCACTTTTATGAAGAAGAAAAAAGCAATATTTCATATTGAACTGTTAGATTGTTTCTTTCTTCTTCATAACTTCTCTTTTATTAATATATACTAGTTATTACCTGTGAAAAAATTCATGGTAATGTTGTTTATATTTTTTTTTATTTAGTAAAGGAGATTGTGTGTGTGTGTGTGTGTGTACCCGTGTTTCTCTAGAGTTCGAGCGGTTTCTTCATTCTCTTACTTACTTTAAGACTTGATAGTTCACTACTTCAAAGCTGTTAATGTTTACAGCTTATCCATTTCATCTTGGGTTTTTATTAAAAAGTGGAAGAGTCCATTGTTTCAAATGGTGGGTGAAAGATATTTTTATCAGCAAAATTGTTACCTTTTTAGTTGAGTCCATTGTTATGGACAGAGAAACAAACAGAAAAAATCACTGTTCATTATATAGATAGATGAAAACTTTTAGGCTTTTAGAGGTTGATTTTTGTTGACAAATTGGGTTTATTTGATATTCTTTTTGAGAATGATGATCTAAAAAAAAATATATCCTGCAATAACTAAATCTTTCAATAAAGTTTTTGTACAAATCATTTTTATGTCTTAATACCAAATATTGAATCCTTTTAACATGATTTGTTTCTCCCATTTTAATCTGATAATCTACCCTTCTAGGATTAATTAATTCTGGTTATTATTTATACTTATTCCTGTTAAAGCTTTCTTTCCACCTACTTGTCTACCATTATTATAGATTGAGAAAAATGTTTAATCTTATTTTGAAAGTTTTGTTTGGTCTCTTTACAAAATAATTGCCAATTAACATGAAATGTCAAAAGTGCTTAATGCCTACTCATCTTTAACACACATTCTCATTGAAAACAAATCTCTTTTTCCAATTAGATCAGGTCAAAAATTGCAAATCAAAAAGAAAAACATAAAAGCCTACTTGAATCAAGATTGATTGATATGTCAAATCTTTATTTTATAGTAAGCTATTTTTAGTTTATGTTAAGATACACATTAATAGGAAAACTAGAAAGCACTCCGAGTGCATACCTGTGCCAACACCATTGTCACTAAAAACTGAATGAAAATCAGTTTATATATAAACTGTAAAAAAAAATCACTTTCCACAAAATTCCTTTCAAATTCATTGAGAACTTTTGGAGATATTCTGTTGACAGTCAAACAGAAAATCAGACATGAGTGAATACATACCTCTTCCAACTTTGTTGGCAGAAGTAAATGATAATAAAATAGTTAATGATTCCTTTTCAATCACCACCAACCCCCAAGAAATTAATTGCCATTTGACCTATTTTGTACTTGGTGGTACTTTATTGCTATGTCCATAAAATTTGAATGCTTTCTGAGTTGTTAAACTAGTTTCTATGTGGAATTCAGGTTTTAAAACTTTCTATTTTTTGGGGTTCTGTTTTTATTTTATTTTTTATTCATTTAAATGACACATGAAATTATAGTTTCATAATTTAAATTTATTTTAAATTTAAGTTAAGATTTGTACAATTGCTAAAGGTACATTACTGGAATAAAGGAAATATTTAGAAACATTTACTTTTATTTCCCCTTTATATAAATTAGCAGAAATCAAAGCGTAGCAAATACTAAAAATGTTATTTCCACCAAGTAGCAGCATGTTATAAACTGCTTTAGATAATTTCTTTCCTCCTGTTAAGACTTGATAGTTTTTACATGACTGACCAATTCCCATTAGGAATAACATTCTCTTCAAATTTCTCCTCCATTTTACACCAGCACCTTTTTTTCTTTTCTTTTCTTCTTTTTTTTTGAGACACAGTTAACACTTAAAAAATATCTTTTTAATCATGTTTATCCCTGCCAACTTAGTTTTTACACAAGGCCAATAGTATGGGGCACCCAGTGAAGATCGAACTCACTAGTAATGATCTGCTAGATTACACCACAACGAGGCACCCATATATTCAAATGTAACATAGGAAAGCAAATGATATTTTAAAGAGATTTCATAAATTAAATGGGCGGCACCCTCAAACAGACCGGCGTAGCTCCTCTTAAAACCTTAAATTAATTTAAAAAACTGAGAATGCATGTGCTCACTTTTGTCGTTAGTATCGGATATAAATAGTGCCCATGTTCTATTGTCGTGTAGGTTAGGAGTAGGGTTGTTTTTTTTTTTTTTTTTTTTTTTTTTTCGGGGGGGGGGTCAAAGAAAAATGTTTTGTTAGGCAGTATTTTTCTTTAAGGAACCTAACTGGCATAAGCACCGAGAGAAAGAAATTCACATCCGCAGTTTCCTACAATGAATGAAAAGTAAGGGTCCAGTTTAGCATTATAGTTACATTGTAAAGAGAGACCCCCTCCTTCTCTCTAAAAACCCTTCTTTTTTTTTTAAATTCTCAAAATTGACAAATTTCCGGAATGTCTAATAGATTTGAAAGCACATAAAATTAAAAGAAAACAGATTTTGAACTCAGTCCGCAGATTCCATTTTCCATGCGTTTAACCACTTGGCCATCGGTAATCCACTGATTTTATATTTTGTTTTTGTTTTAAGAAATGAATAAATCTTTATGCACACACCCACACACAACTCAATTTCTATGTGTTTCGTTTATAATGCCATAAATCAAACCAGTCTAATTGGTTGAAGCACACTTGAACTGATTTGTGGGGAAAAGAGGATTCTGAATCAAAATAAGGTCAACTACTGTCTCCACCACCCCTTTACCTTCCCCGCCCCCAAATAGACTTTATTTCTGTATGTTTTTAATTTTTTAATCATAAGTTGAGGGTTTATAATGTTTTATCTTTAGCCTAGTAGTTTTCCTTTGAAAAGAAAAAGCTGAACTGCTAGGATTAAATATCCCTTAAAAACATTTGCCTATGAATTAAAAAAGAAACAAAACTTTCTTGCATTTGCTTGCTAAAATGGAACGCTTGCAGGATAATTAGAGTTCTCTTGCAGTGTCGTTTTGTACTGCCCTTCTTAGACAGTACACTTGCACTTGAAACTTTTATTTATGCCCTCACCACCAGTGCTGCTTTCCATTGTGATTGTGGATGTACACGTCTGTGGTAATGGCAGGATACTAGGTGTTTGTGTGCTGATATATACCTTTTCTGGTTACCTCTGCCAACAAAGTTAGAAGAGATATACGTATTCACTCCTGTCTCCCTGTCCACACAATATCTCCAAAAGTTCTCTATGAATTTCAATGATATTTTGTGGAAGTGAGAAGTGATTACATTTTGGGGCGGATCCAGGGTTTTTTAAAAAAAATTTTACAGTAACCTCCCTTGCATTTTAGCTATATATGAACTTATTTTCATTCAGTTTTTAGTGACAATGGCATTGGCAGAGGTATACTTAGTATTTCCATTGGTATCTTCAGCCTGGCTGTTGCAGAAACCAGAGGATTAGTATAGAAAGCGGCTCCAAAAAAGCATTCCTGTGCTGTATTAAAATTATATTTAAGAGAGTATAGATTAATTTTTTTCTTTCTTTTTTTCAAATCATGCCATGTTGATTTAATAAAACTTGAATTTGTGTTGTCATTTTTTATATAAATGTTCTGTCAGATTTTAAAAAAAGATTATATATTTTTCTAAGTAATAAATTACTTAGAAAAATATATTATATATGGCTCCCATTTAAATTACTTAGAAAAATATATTATTTTTAGGTGAGAAATTAACTGGATTAAAAAACATAACCAACATAAATTATTTGGTTTATTTTACTGCACAATTATCAAATTAATTTTTATTTAACAGCTGCAGGAAATATTTGCCAGTTTACATCAAGAAAGGGAAAAAAACATTGTTCAGTGTTTATTGAAATCGCTTTGTAAGAGATTTTTTGTTTTGAACACTAGTCACAATCTGTATATTTTTTTTAAAAATGCTTTTTAAAATAGAAAAGGCATTATTTCTGATTACCAAATTCTATAATTAAAATAGGTGGGTGGGGGGGAATGGCACTATCTACACTGAATAGCTATGCACTTGGAATTTGGCACAAACAAATGCAAAAAACATTTTCTTGGATATTTTTCTTGTTGGCAGATTACAGATAATTCTTCTTTTTGTGTTGTTTTATGATATATTAGGACAAAATCACAATGCTGGAAAAATTGGTCACCTTGAATATCCAAAGGTTTTCTGAGACTGAAACTGTTTTAGATTTGTGAAGTAAAGGCAAGCCACCTGTTAATGGAAACATCTGTCTTTTTTTCTCCCTCTTATCTAATTACTTTTTTAATGCATATTTTAACAGATTGCTCAAGGCACGTTTCTTGAGTTTCAATTGCAAAATTGATGTTATAATGTTATACTCATTATTATTCTCTATACAGTCAGTAACTTTTCTTGAAATATATTTGTTCTCTATTGATTGAAGTTAAAGCTGAAAATCACTGCCCTGTGGGGATGCAGGCATCCAAGAATACATCCCTCTGCCTTGTCCACAAGTTCGTAAGAGGCGACAAAAGGACTAACATTCCCAACTTTTGGAAAGGCCGGGTTACCTGTTTGCCATTGTTTTTAAAAAAAGAAAATAACGAAAGAACCTTTTTAACGAAAGTCACAAGAAGGAACCTTTTATGCCATAAAACCAATTAATCATGAAAATCACTGGTTGTAACTGATTTTTTTTTTTTTTAAATGTAAGCAAACAACTACATTTACATAACTCCTAGTATAATTAACGTAGCTTATTACTGTTTTTCTTTTTTTTATTGTTCTTTCAACCTCTAAATTCAAAACCGCTGAGAAGGCAACGGGAAACCACTCCACTAACCCTCTCAAGAACAATTCTGGCAATGCACAGCTTAGAGCTGTAGAGATCCATGATCATCCACATCCTGAAGAGATATGGCATAGTTGCAGTAGAAGTCAGCCACTTTTAAAGCAAGAAGTGAAGTTTACATATAAAATGCATTCTTGTTTATAACTGTTTTATTTTCACATTTGTTTTTTTTGTTTTTAAATATTTTGTGTTTAATGAATTTTGTGTTTCTCTTTCAGTTCTTTGTTCAAAGAACCTTACAAGAAAGGATTTGTTTAGTAAGTATATCATCTTTCTTTTTAGTAAACCTGTTCATTGAGCAAAAGTGACTCTTGTTGATTTTTCCATCTATGAATAATTATTCTGCTGCAGTTTGCTTTCTTTTTAAAAATACATTGAATTTATTAATATTAATTATTATGCTATAAAGCAGGAGTTGCGGAGTGGTGTAACATTTACTGCACGGAAAACAGAATCTGCAAACCGAGGCTGCTTGTGTTTACTTTGCACTAATGCCTTTGGGAAAAGCATAAATCTACTTCTCACCCGAGCTATGGGTAAATAGTTTACTCTGACAGAAAAAACCTACAGCTTGGGTGTAGGGCTAGCAACTCCACCTTCCTGTAAGGGCCTTCTTCCTACTTAAATCGCAAAACGGCCCTATGCTCCACAAGTAGTCTACAGGAATAAACAGAACATTAGAATCATTAGAATGACAGGAATCGATGTAAGAATTAATCATTCAAGAATACTACACTAAATTCATTCAATGAATTTGTGTTTTATTTATGCTATGAAACATTTTGCAATCTTCATTCAGCAAGTTAGAAATGACATTTGTACTTTTTTATTTTAAACACATTTTTATCCTGTTTATGCAACCTTGCATGATGAAATATTAATTTGCATTGAAATATTATTAGAAACTGTCACCAAAACTATCAACATTGGCTTAAAAACTGAAGAAACCTATCTGGCTGGCTGGCTATATATGAATGTATCACGCACACAGGCCGCACCAATGGAGCTAGAGGGCTGAAAATTTTAATATTTACTCCTTATTATGTCTAGAAAAAACATCTTTTTCTTTTTTAATTCCCCCCCTCCCCATGATTTTGGTGGGTGGCTCAATTTGCAATGTAACTTTATGCTAAATTGGTACATTAGTTTGTGGCTGGCAACATTCACATGTTTTTTTGTTGAAAATTTAGACTTTTTTAGTGATCACTGCCCAATAAAAGGCAAGAAAAGTAACTTATTCATTGACAACCCCCTTTGTCCAATTTGTAATTGATCACCCCCAACACGGCATGCTGCCAAAAGATCTTAGTCACATGACGGTTTCTATTGAGTGACTAACCAGACCGGTCTTATTTATTGTTAAAAGAAAATAATTTTCACATTTTTGTTTCTTAAGTATATTAGTTGCTTAGTCCTATAACCTAAAGGTACCCTCGCACTTTATATCTATGGGGTACCATGCTGGACTTCATGGCATTCTGAAAGCATGAGGAGCTACTTGTTAGAGCCCATCTCTTCCAAGTACCATGTGACAGATTGTAATTGGTCACATGGTCTCAGCAGCCAGGAAGAATCCCTGACCTGACTGAGCTCTCTTCTCTGTCAACCATTGTGGCATACCAGTGTCTCAAAACCCTTGTCAAGATATTTGGTGATTAAAAGTGTAGGATAAGTTGAATTCATGCTTTCTCCAAGGGCATTAGTACTTACTCGTAACCCCAGCTTTACCACCTGGCAAAGCCCACAGAGCCAGCCAGGTCCAGAGACCTAAAACAAGTGTTCAGAGTCTCCGGGGATTGACCCTGCTACTTCATCTGGGGTGGACTGGCCACCAGTTGTGGTGTTCCGTCCTCCCCAGGGGTGAGTGGGGGACATTTTTGTGCTGCAACTCCGAAAAGTAGCACTGACAGATCAATCACGTGAAGGCGTCCCCTGTACAATCGCTTTTGTGTTGTAACCCACTGGAATGTCAGAGGGAGGCTAACAAGTGCTACACCTTGCCCAGGGCTGACCTGGAACTGTTCAAGGTAGGGGCGTTCAGCTCCCTGAGATATTTAACATAACCGCATACCTAAAATGGCACTAGTATAAAGTGAATACAAGCAACTTCAGTTGGAATTTAAACTCCTTTTGAAATATAATCTTCAGAATAAGTTTGCATGTTAGAACTGCTCTATATGTGGTCAAAACCTAATCCTTCTCCCAGTAAAACTTGCAGTTAATGTTGACCTGTTTATTTCCCTCATGCTGAAATATCTACTGTGTACCTAAGTAATCTGTCATCGGAACAGATTAGAAATAATCTTTTCACATATTGTATACATATTAATCTATATTTATTTACCACTCTCTGCATCCCCCTCTCACTTTATATTTATTTTTCTCTTTCCCTCCTTTTCTCTCTCTCCTGTCTTCGTGTTTTTACTAACAATCACAAGAAAAATGTGTTAATGCAAAAAGATGTGAGCAGTCTTGTCTCCTCGGTATCTTGACTCGATCGACCACACCCCGCTAGTCTGTAACTGATATAACGCATGTAAAGTGAGCCACCATCGCTGCCTCAGTGCATTTAGAAGAAAGGCTTGATCTAATCTGCAAAGCTTTTCAAGACAAATGTTAACTCTCTCTCCTTCCTTTTTATCTCCATTATAATTGAAGACGATCTCTTCCTTTTTGTAAGACAATACAGGTATACCTTGATTAGTGCAGTTAATTTGTTCCAAAATTTTCTGTACTGTTCAAAGCCGCACTGCTTTATTATAATTTAATGGGTTTCTTTTTTCAGCTTATGCTTAGTTACATTAATTTGTACAGCAATACCATAACTGTACTACATCACAGTAATCAAAGTATTGCTGTATGTACCTAACTAATCTCTCACCACATATCTCTTCACATATTGGTTAATGTAGTTGTTACAAATTGACTGATACTTGTTCATGATGTTCTTAAGCTCTATTTTGGGAATTTGAAATGACAGCAATTTAGTCACTTGGATTCTAATTTTCATTTAACTGTAACTAACATTAACTTCTTTCTTTCAAAGTTGTGGAACTTATTTACTTAACCTGCCATTATTAATTACTAGTTAATACCAGTGAACAAATTTACTGATATATTTGAATTTCTATGGAACGATTTTTTAATTCTTTTCAATTGAAGAGTCCATGGTTTCAAATGGTGGATAGGAGATATTTTTATCAGCAAAACTTTTACCCTTGAGTGGAAGAGTCCAATGTTACAGACAGGAAAACAATAAAGTCACACTGCTCATTATATTAACTTAGGTATCAGACCGTCTATACTGGGAGATCCGATGAGGATTAAACCCACTAACCATGGCCAGCAAGATAAACTTTTTTTTTTATATGATTACATAGCATAGTTTAGTATCAGACGATCAGTAATGGGAGATCCAATGTGGCTTGAACCCACTAACAAAAGCCAGCAAGATTGGCTTGCTAATCATTACTATACAACATGTATCCTGATCTTTTTTTTTTTTTTTTTTCATATGATTTACTCGTCAATCCCAGTGGAAAAAATTAACAGATTGATAATTTTCTTTCTTTCTTTTTTTTTCTTTTTTTAGAAACAAAAATACTGAATTTGTTTACCGGGGGGGGGGGGCATATTTTGAAACAATGGGTAGGAAGTATTCTTTTCAGGAAAGTTTTAACCCCCTCCCAGTGGAAGTGTCAAGTGTTATTGACAGCGAACAAAAAAAATCATACTGTTCATTAGAGTAGATGACTACACTTAATAGCTGTGCCTTGATAGCTTATACATTTTTGTTTTTGGTTTGAAGATTGTTAATGGGATTATTTTTACCATACAAAATTATTTCTGCAATGACTATTAGACAGAAGCAATGCTATTAGATACATCCATACATGAGTTATATATTATGTATCTACTACCCATTAAAAATGATGGGATTATTTATGTTATGTATGGATAAATTATGGATTGGTGCGACACACTCTTCTGGCACCCATTTTCCTCGTGCAGTACTGGATGTGAGTAAAGCTGTAATCAGTAGCAGCCAATCAAGCTGCGCCTGTTCCTTGTTTGGTCAGTTGCTAGCTTATAACTTAATTTCACCAACTCTCAGTGAAAGCTTGGCCTAACGGATACGCGACTTGCCTGTCTGCCTCCAGATCAGACGTTTGAATCATGGAAGGGTTTTGTTAATTTTATATATCCGTTTGATTTTAGTGACAGAAACCAACTAACAAAAAAGGTGACAATGGCTCTTACATATGTGGATTGGTAGAATTGTGTATTCAACTTAAACAATGGGATTCAAACTTTGTTCATTCTAACCTTTTATGAGATTGGGTAAATACTTCTTTATCCCTTTATCCATCACCTCATGAAAAGCTGCTTCTTTAATAAGCTTATATTAGATATATGTGGTTTTAATAGATTTCTGCTGCCACAAAAATATTCATTTGCAACATGGTCTAATGGAGAAGAGTGTTTATTCAATATTAATGATTATATGAATTTGAAAAATTATTCTCATGTGAGTTTTAGGTCCGGGTCTCAACAAGACTTGAGACTTGCAAAGATCACTAATCTGATATATGCAAAGAAAATCGGGCCAATCTCCACGCGCCCTGCTACACATGAGAAATAATAAAAAAATTTCTATTTATATAAAACTGGCTCTGTCACTATGCCCCACCCCCGCCCCCACAAACCAAATTTGATATGTATACTTAGGGGACCTAGGGGAAGAACTTGGACTATTTGGGGTTTTTTTTCACCCAAATTCTTTTTTACAATGTAACTTTAATGCTAAAATAAACCCTTACTTTCTGTTCTAGCTGGGAACTGCCCAATAGGGTGGGTTTTCAGCTGGAGGGTCATCTGCAGGAACTAGGGTAGTGTTCAGCTAGTTATTTTATAAAATAGCAGCTGCTTGTATGTATTTTTTTTTTTCTATGTTAGGATTACTTGACAGGCCTGGAATTTAGTATTTAAAATTAAATATATCAGATGTTTCTTGTAGAGGAACAGATTGTTTTTTTGCATTTTTTTTTCTTCATAAAAACTTGGGCTGGTGCAGAAGACATATTATTCAGTAAATATTTATTCATA
The DNA here is from genome assembly GCA_006491835.1 of Architeuthis dux. NCBI lineage: Eukaryota > Metazoa > Mollusca > Cephalopoda > Oegopsida > Architeuthidae > Architeuthis > Architeuthis dux. The sequence continues at coordinate 10,963,648 of VCCN01003880.1, forward strand.
TATGTTGTATGTGCAGAGTAGTCTTATTTTTAAAAGGAACATCATTTTTGCATTTACTGTTGTTTGTTTTCAAGATGCATAATCTAAATTGAATCCTGCAATTCACTTATTGATTTACACACACACACACACATTTTATATATATATATATTACACACACACACACACACTACCTGCAGTGGGCCAAATGAATGACTACCTGATTGAGTTGCACATAAAAAATTTCTTTTTGAATCCTCATTTTTACAGAGGTCCATATAATTTTGCTAAAAGGTGTATTATGTGTATATCTTTTAGAATAGTTTTTTTTTTATTTAAGATTCGCTGATCTAAATTGTTTCATTTTTCTTTTAGAAGAGTTTCTTATTCTTTTCCTATTTATCACAAAGTAAGTTATCTAAGTTATTTAATAACTAGTTTACCCTTGCCGTCAAAAAATGATGGCATTATTCATTGTACTTATAAAATGTCAAAAACATTGTTACTCTGCATTTTCTTGTTTATGTTCAATACTTCCTGAATATTAAACTAAATTGAGTAAAGATACAAACAAATTTTGAAAGTGTCCAATGTATGGAGATTGTTTTATTTTTTATTTTTTATAATAAATATTGAGAACTGTTAGACACAGCACTATGCACTTTCAACATATAGTGTTTTTTTTGTTTTTTTTTTTTCTATTGGAGAATGAATAAAATTTGTTAGGGTTTATATGGTTAAAACTCTGTTACCATCAGTAAATCAAGTATTTTTTAGAGGGGGGTTCAATTATGCAATGTAAGTTTATGCTAAATTGGTCACTAGTTTGTGCCCACTAGTTTGTTTTTTGAAAATTCAGACCTTTTTTAGTGATCACAGCCCAACAAAAGGCGAGAGAAGTAACTTATTCGTTGATCAGTCCTTTTTCCAACTTTTTAATCGATCACCCCCAACACAGCATATATGGGTGGCAGTGATTCATAATTTTCCTTGGAATGCTAGTCTTTCTTCTTTTTTTTTAATATTACAATCACATTTTTTTTTATTTACTCTTATAAATCCAAGAGACAAGACAGATAAGCTGTCAACTAAATCTACTTCTAAGTTTTTGTTTTTAAATTATATTTTATCTTCCTTTTGTCTGCTGTATTACGTCAGTTAATTTTACTTGGTTGATAATTTTAGGGACAAATTAGGACCATCACTCCTTAATTACTTTCATGCTTTCAGTTTTCTTATTTTGCCACAAAAAAATATTCTAATCATTCGGCTAATCCATATCTAATCCATTTTTAGTGTTAGTGATCTGTAGTTGATAAAAATGCCCAGTTATTAAAAAGAAAAAGCTTTTACTGTATATCCAAGTAATTGCTGTTGTATTTTTAAAAGGTTAAAATTCTGGTTGTTGGATTCATTTGTGTCTGTTTTTGTAGCCATTTATAAGATAAAATGGCTTTGGTCATTGATTTCTTTTCCGTTCTCCATTTCTGCCAGTTAGATAAACTAGAAAGCACTCGGAGAGTGATTACCTCTGACAACACCATATACTAACTAAAAACTGAATAAAAAAACAGTTCATATATAGCTACAATGTTGGAGAGTGTGTAAGTTTCAATTTTCTATATTTTAGACTATTATCTTAATATATGAAAAAATATCTTTCATCCAAAAAAGAAATCCTGGGTCCACCTCAAGATTTAATCAATTCATCCTTAGCTTATAGCCCACTCTTCCACAAAATGTCATTGAAATTCATTGAGAACCTTTGGAGATAATGTGTGGTCAAATAGACAGGCATACAGTAAATACATACGCTTCTTCCAATTCGTTGGCAGAGGTAAATTAACTTTATTTGAATTATCTTCATTTTTATTATTTCCCAACATGTTACTATTCGAAAACTAAAAAATCACTTTTTTCTGGTATTTAGTATGACAGGAAATCCCAAATACATTGTTTTCAGAATGTTGAAAAATCATTCTCTTTATCCTTTATTAATCTCTTTAAATCTTTGAGGTCTGTCACCCTCACCCTCCCTAACTTTTTTCTTTTTAATTCAGCTTCAGCACATCAAAATATGTTGTGATTTGGACATAATTTTATGATATTCTTTTTTTAGTAGAAGTCTATTTTTGTATTTTTATCAAAGTTTTTTTTTTAAATCAATTCGTATAGGCACACTTTCATCTTGTATTTGAACTATTCAGAATGTGAAAAGGAAGTCTGTAATGGACTTTTTTTTATAAAAGACTCCTTTTATTATTAATTTTTTATGCACATGTATTGCCTGACACAAGACACTTTAAACCTGAAGTACAATGCTACAGAATTTCTCTCTTTTTAAAATGTATATTTAAAATATTCCTTCTTTTTTTTTCCCTTTTAACAATCATGACTACTTCAATGAATTAAGTTGTGGGTTTGTAGATATTTTTTAATTACTTTACTATGTGATAATATACTCATCTACCTTTGAATTCTCAGGAAGTGCTCACTTTTCATCTGTAAATATTCTTTTTCTTTTTTTTTTCATCTACTTTTAAGTTAAATGTCTTTTGTTCTTATTTACTAGAAAATAATTAAACGGAAAATATCTGCTAAACAAAAGAGATCAAAGCTGTTAAAGTTTAATGTGATAGACACTTATACAATAGTTGAGTAAAAAGTATATATTAAGTAGCAAAAATGATCGTCAAAATGATGGGATTATTTGCATATGAATAAATTATACAAATGTATATTTTAGTATAAATATATTTATTGTAAACAACAAAATTTGTTTTTCTGTCAACTTTTCTACAATTCTTCATATTTTTTCTGTTTTTTTTTGTTTTTTTAAATTTTGGCAACAGAATTGGGTAAAAAAACGATTTTCTTTTTAATGAGAAAAAACATCAGTTTTATTCCTGAAAAATCAGAGATACCAATATTTATTTTCTGTCCCACTATGGAGACAGTACTAGTTGTAATGATGTAGATGCGAAGACACCAACAAATAGATAATTGTACAGTAATATATACTTTACTATATGTGAGCACACACACAAGCTTTGCTTTACTCCATTCCTGTCTTTCTGTTTACTTTAGTGTCACAGAACCAACAAACAAAAAAGTGGCAACTGCTTTTATATTATAAGATAAGCTACTCATTATTATACAAGCAATTTTAGTTTACTGTATATGTTAGCATATAAGTCACCTTTTTAAGCATCAAGTATTTTCTCTAATGGATCCTATTAGTCTGTTTAGACCTTGTGAACTTGACACTCTGATGGACACAGTGCTGCCTTATGTAGGAGAGTTGACTTATCCAGTGAATATTGGACTAAACTTGAATTAACACCTTATTTTGAGTTCCATATATACAGTAATATTTACTTAATTCATATTGAAGTGAAGTTTGTTTTCATTTTCTCTAGATGCCAAAAGTGGAAGAAAACTTTTGTTTAGTTAACATTGAAGCCTGCAGTTACTCTATGAAGCTATTTATGGCCGACTTTTTATGTCATTTTGAAGAGCCAGTATAAATTCTAAATGTCATTCTCAACTTTAAATGTGAACAAGTATGGAATTGAATAATTGATGAAGTTAGACTTCCAGGAAAGACTAGTGACAGTTGGGAAAGACATGAAGTGATACGGTTTGGTAGCCGGATTCACAATGTGCATTGTCAAGAGACTGCGACATGACACGATCGTTACCATGTCACAAACAAATCGGATATGCCCACAATTTTCTGAAAGTGAGGGGAGAATAACACAACATCAGAGGAGAATGCAGAGCAGGACTCCAGACTAACTTTATTCACTACCATCCTGGAACCATCAAAAAACCAATTTTAACTGTCCCAAAAAACAATCCTCACCAAGTTTTTTAAAAAAAAGAAAAAAGATATCTTCTCCCGATGCCTCCAGGAAGATATTTGTTTGTCCCAAACACATTTTTACTGTCCCCGGGACAACGTTAATTTAGAGCCTTGGTGCAGAGCCATCGCACTAAAATCGGTTGCCTGTGTTGACAACGCATAAATCTCAGACTGAAATTGTAGGCTGATTGAAGAGAACCAGTGACAGGAAAATACCACAGAACACAGGATTCCTTTGCTTGTCTATCAATTTTTTTTAAAAAGCAAAAAAAAAGCTAGTTGTTTCAGATGGGATAATGTAGAATGTTGTCTCTACTTTCTAGCTAAGATTCATGTTCACCGACCGCTCAGCGTCTTGACATTGTGATCTGGTCAGGTAATTTAAATCTCCCATCACTGAGTTAACATTTCATTTCTGGTTTCATAAATATTGACTGGGAAGTTGTGAATACAAGAATATATTATGGGGCTATGTTTTCACCTGGCATTCCCACACTGTGACGGAAAACCAACAGTCTGGTGGTATCGTGTGGTACTGCTGGGGCACTACAAGTTAGTGGTAATGATGCTTTGGCCCCTAAACCATGATTGACCCCAGAGTTTATATCTGATGGTGGCTTTGTTAGCTACACAGCTGTTGTTTTTGCAGCAGCAGGTGTATGAAACTATATGAAGCTATTTGCTGCCATCTTTTTACGTCGTTTTAAAATGCCAGTATAAATTCTAAATGTCATTCTCAACTTTAAATGTGAACAGATATGGAATTAAATAATTGACTAAGTTTCTAAATTTGAAACATTCTCTAGAAGGAAATTTGAACACAGATATTATTCACCCCTCCCCTTCTGAACCAATTCTCTTGACTGACACAACAGGCCAGAAAGTGAGACCCTTCTCTATGCCATGTCTGTTGTAATGTTCATTTTGATCTTTTCCGCCTTTGCCTAATTACTTTATGATAGTAACAGCTCCTCTTACTCGGCAGCTGCTGCAACCTGTTAGACCATTGCCTTCAGTTTTTGCTTTTGGGCAGTGGTTCTCCAAAGCGTGAAAGCTGCGAGAAATTCAAGTGTCTGCTTGTAATTTTGTCCAGATTAAAAGAGGAGACCACAAGTTACAGGAAAATCAGGGGTGCATCTGTATTATGGAGTTGATAGAAGGAAGTTATAGAAAATATATTTGTTGATTTCTACTGACAAATTCTGCTCTCTGTTGAAATATCTTCTTGGTTCTTTTCTTATTTTTGTGCTTGTATAGTGCTGGTAATTATGACATTATTATTAAATCATTGTTATTTGTCCTACTTTGTTATTGCTAATTTTCTAGAAGTAACCACTTTATTATTTTTTTCTATATACAAGTTTTGACCGATGACTTGCTGACTGTGCTTAAATGGTATTTCAGGTCTTTTGACTTTCAGTACATTTTCATCAGTGCACTTCCACATCCGTGTCAATGTAGTTTCCAAGCTAATGTTAATGATATTCTGATGTTTCATTTATTCATGAAACACTCCAATAAACCAAATAATTCTAACTTTTAATGTCAGAATTTATATGCTATTCTCTCAGACATGTTAGATGTTAACAATTGTTCTTTCTTATCTTTGAAAACCTTTATAACTTGAAGACCTTGGAAAATTGAAAACTATCGATTTGTATCTCTACTCTCGGTTGCAACTTGTTACTTATGCATGCATATTCCTGTAGACTCCTTGTGGAGCATAGGGCCATAACCACACCACTGGGGTGATGGTGCTGCACTGTCTGTAGCAAGAGTTGCTAGCCCCATGCCTAAGGTTTGTTATTTTTGTCAGAGTAACCTCCTTTTAGATGAAGTGCCTTACAGGGCCAAAGGGCTCGAACTGCTCTGCTATTTACTCATAGTTGGGTAGAGAAGTGGATTCATACCTTTCCCAAGGGCATTAGCGCAAAGTGAATGTAAGCAGTCTCAACCGAAACTCTAACTCTGTTTGCAGATTCCATTTTCCATGCTGGTAACCGTTACGTCACTCCGCATCTCACGTAGAAATTATTTCTGACCAAGTTTTTAGTGGAACTTTCATCACTTATTCAATCTTTGTTCTTAATCTGGTGTAAGATTTTTTGATGTGTTCTGGAGATATATGCACCATGCTTTGCTTTCCTGAACAATTCAAACAGGTTACCTACCTTTTTAAAAACATTTTTGTCATAAATGCAACAATTACTGCAATCATGTCTTTATCTGTCCTCAACCCAGATAATAATACATTTCTGTAAAACCAAAGATTCTTCCTCATACAATAACCAGAGTTTTATATAAAACTCTGGTGTCATTAATTTTGGACTGTATATCAATTTCTATGTAAAAGTATTTCAGAAACTGTTCTCAAATGTTTATTTTAGATGGTCCTTAATTTTAATGTTTCTAAATAAAAAGAACACTTCACATTTTAGACTAACATTTTATCAAGAGATATAGTGTTATTTCTCTGTTTACAGTCTATAAGCATGCAGAACACTCTACCTATCCTCCGAGTCTATTAAACAAATATAATTTATCTATTTCTTTTTTACTTCTATAGTTTTGAGAAGGGTCATTAACATTCAAATAGTTATTTGGCCGATTGAACTTCTCCTTGTTGTTTGTGTTGTTAACATGACGCTTCTTTGTCAATAATCTGGACTTCCTCCCAGAGAGGAAGATGGTCGCCTTTCTCTCTCCGGATGAGATCTGCCATAGCAGAATTTTTCTATCTCGCCCTTGATTATGGCTTTTGTTTTTTCATCAAGTCTGACCTTGAGGGGATGTCCCGTTTCTCCTGTATGGATTATAACCACATTTACAGGGGATGACGTAAACTTAGTTGTTCACTAGTTTCGGGTCACGAGTAGTATAGATTATACCACATTTACAGGAGATGACGTAAACATAGTTGTTCACCAGTTTCGGGTCACGGGTAGGGCCCACATTGCTTAGCAGACCTCGGAGTAGTTTACATTCGTTTTTGTTTTTCTTTTGTTACTTGTGGTCTCTGTTAATTCTCTAAAAAATATATATTTTTTAAAAACTTCTTTCTAGTATCAGAGGTTTAAGAGGATAATAAAAAGAAGTCTAAGATTGTATATGTTGCATGTTTCTACAAGCATCATCCGAAGAACTCCTGTCAACCAAATCAGTGACTTGAGTTAAACTCACTGATTTGAGTCATTTCCTACACTTACCTTTAACAACAATAATAGAGAGATGTGATTGCATCACCTCAAATCCCTAACTCTAGGTTGTTTAACACGATTACATGAAACAGGTTATTCAGTTTTGCTCAGAATTCTTGCAAAGAATGTGTAACTTGTATACATAAACCAAGTCAAATGATGTTATGATTAAAAGTTGTTTTTGGAAATTGAATTTACTCTAGTATGTCTGATAAGAAAAATGTTTTCTGTGACTATGAAATAACTTTATTAATGTTCGATTAAACAGAACTAATTGATGATTACTGTAAACCAATTTTAAGTTCTTAGAAGATCAATAAAAGATTACGGTTAGACATGTCTAATCCAAATTTTATTTCTATTTTATTGTGAATAAAGGTTTGGGTTTTTTTGTGTTTTTCATCCAAGTTAAGGTATCTTGAGGTTTTAAGAGAAAGAATATTGATTGTAATCCTAAAAAAAACATGACTTTCAAACTCGGATCATGTGCTGCTATTGGTGTTATTATTATATATGAAGCCACATACCTACTCAATAACGCAGAATGTTGATGAGAAATGCACACATGTCCCTCATGTTTTACAAGATCTCAATCTGCTGCCTTGTAAGAACTATCTCATGCAGCTGTTCTAATCTGTCTCTGCTGACATTTTGGCCAGCAACTAGTTTAACTCTGCCACCAAAGTTGGAAGAGGTATATGTAATCACTGTCTGTTTGCCCTCAAAATATCTCTGAAAGCTCACAATGAATTTCAATAACATTTTGTGGAAGGGTGGGCCATCGGCTAAGAATTGATTTAATTTTGAGATGGATCCAGGATTTCTTTTTCAATTGAGAGATATCTTTTCATTTATTAAGAAGAGTTAAACAATAGCCCAAAATATGGAAAATCGTGACACGGTTACCTCCCCTACATCGTAGCTGTATATTTATTTTCATCCAGTTTTTAGTTAGTGTATGGCATTGACAGATGTATGTGCTCTCTGAGTACTTTCTAGTTTTTGTCTATTGTTGTTTGCATGATAATCGTCCAGCCAAGCCAGAAAAAAATGAGGCTACTGGCGCGGGATATGATTTACTTTGCACTTTCCTGTACACATTACCATCCTGTACACAATTCTTTGATTTGTAAGGGTAATTGTTTTAATTCTCCCTTCTAACCCATCCTGCTTTAGATTACTTCCTCCCGCTTGTTGCGGGGACCTTCTCTCTTTCTGTATTAAATGCCATTCTATTTAAGCAGGACATGTTTATTGCTTATCAAATGATGTGTCAACTGACTTTCTTTTTTTTTTTTTTCTCTCCTCTTTTTCTGTTTTTCCTATCCTCATAACCCAGTGCGGTGTTGTTGGAGCACCACGGATGATTTCAGTATGGGTGTGTCAAAGGCTATATTGCCTGACGGAGCCCATCCCTCTTCAGGCTGGTTTGGAATCTGAGTTGTCCGTCTCCTACACTGGTTGCTAACTATGGCTAGAGAGCCTAGTCTCCCTACTATTTTACTCATAGCTGGGGTGGGGGGTAGAGGAGATGAACTCTAAGCCTTTCCCAAATGCATTAATGCAAGATGAATAAAAACTCTCTCAGCCAGAGTTTGAACACGGCGCGCTGATTCCATTCTCTGTACCATTCAACCACTCTGCAACTGACTCTAACTTAAGCATTTATAAGGATTAGTCTTGAAGTTCATTTCCATCTTGTAATAATATTCTTTAGCCACAGTTCTGTTGTCAACATATCTTATATGCTGGTATAAGACAGACATTTTAAAATATAAAAAGAAATCTATACAAATATTACACTGCGTCCAATGTGCTGGTATTTTTACGGGGTGGGGCATCTACCAAAGCTTTATATGGATAGCTATGTGGCTTGGATGAGTTGCAGTGTGTGGTAGTCCTCCAAAACCTTTTTGTAAACCATTCATCTTATAGTCTGGCACATACATTAGTTTCCTCACATGGCACTTGTATAGACTTTGAAATGAATGCATGAAGCAAGCCTAACATATTAAAAATTTCTTAGTTTAAGATTTTGGATTCATTTGTGTGTAGCAATTTTTTTCTAGACAAAATAAAGATAACTTTGATGCTTTTATATCTCTAAGCAACAAAAACTAATCATTTTATTTCTTGATTCATATGCTGTCATCTTTCATGGGTTTTTTACATTAGTTTTAGTTTTTTTACATAAAAGCTAAATTTGAAACAAGCCTAAATAATATTTTGCTGCTATATTTGAATATAAAACGTATAAAAGAGGCAATGATAGAGGGTTGCAACTTGCAAGAGATTAAAAGATTTTTTATATAAATATTTTTTTTGTCATCATCAATTTTCTTACTTTTTATATCATGCTTGCTTATTAATTTTCATATTTCTCTTGTTTTATACAAAGTTATATTGCTAATTATTGGTGAAAGACTAATTTCCTATGTTATTCTTTGTATGAGGTTACTTAATGTATTTTTTATCCTTTCAGGATTACCTGATCCTTTTGCTAAGATCAGTGTCGATGGGTCCGGCCAATGCCACTCCACAGATACTTGCAAAAACACACTTGACCCAAAATGGAACCAGCATTATGATTTGTAAGTAAAACTCAATTTAAATCCATAAGCAAAAGATTCAGTGCTTAAATGATCCAGGTATTGCTCCGTTCTATTTATTAGGAAATAACAGTAATACCTCGGTTAATGCTCCAGATACATTACTAAAAAATGCAGTGCTAAACAGCCTTATACAGGGTCATAAACATGGAATAAATAGCAGGTTCAGAACCCCTCTTTTTGCTTTGCAGCTGCACTCCCAGTCGGTGTCATTCTCATTATTTTAAAATATATGTTGAGCCTCAACAAGATGAAATGGATTAGTGCTGTGTATCTCATCTGGTAGCTACTTTGTAGAGTTGGTGAAATATCACTAGATGTCGATGTATATAGCTAAATGATAAAATATTGTATATATGTTTATTTTCATAAACATGGCAAATTATTATTTTTGGAGACTGTCTACAATGCTTTCTTTTATCAATCATTATTTATTTCAGAAATTTGACATTACTAAATTTAGTAGAAAAATATTTGAAAAAGTGTGCTGCTATAGTGAATCAGCGCTAAATGGTGAAGAGCTGTACTATTTCATCCTAAGTAACCAACTACATAGATTCCCAATATTGCTTTTTAATTTTCTTCTTTTTTTTTAAATTTTCTTTTTTCCTTTCTTTTCTCCATTTACTCTCACACTTGGGCGGATCCAGGGGGTCTTCCAGAGTCTTCTGGAAGACCCTCACCTCTGTCTTCCGAGTTATAAATCTTTTCGTCTCAACACATTACAACTTTCATGACCCTTAGAATTTTTCATGTATGTATTTGTTATAGAAAGGTCATTATTAAGACCAATATTAATAATTAGATATTTGCTTATCAAAGCTTAATTTTCTTCTGGTAATAATGATTTTTCAAGTAAAGCATTGCAAGTTTCTACGATCATTAAAGCTGCACTTTCATCCCAAAATTCTCACCATTTGATTGTTACGTTTATATTTTACCTGATAAAACACCTAAAGAGTATAGAACATTAATTCTCAAGTGACGGGCGGAGGGCGTTTTGAAAAAATATTTTTAATGGGAGCTGCTTTCCTTATCAAAAATGAGCTTTGAATTCAAGACTTTTCAGTTCATTATGTGAAGAGATGGGAGCTGAGCACAAGCATCTGCT
>VCCN01003880.1:10991690-11011853 GCA_006491835.1 Architeuthis dux
TTACACAGAACACTTGAGAGATGGTTGCAGGGCACTGTTGTGCTGCAGCACACAGGTTGAGAACCACTAAGATCAGCAAACAAAAAAATGAAATAAATTCATTGCATTGTATCAATTTTATTTTTAGATATATTTAAGAAATTAGTTTATAAATTTAAATTTTTGTTGTTGCCTCATCATTGAAAAACAATCTCTAAACTCGGTCATTAATTATCGTACACAGTTTGCTCTCAAGAATGATAAAACTTAAAGTGTTAGATTTGTTCATTTTTTGGTTTTAATGCTACATTAGAAATAATTCATTTCCATAATCTCAATAGGTAACATGGCTACTTAATTCTTCACATTTTCTTGTTATAATGCAGAACGTTTATCTGGAGTTTCTTTTATCTACATCTATATTTTAGTGAGAGTATTTGTATAAAATAATGCATTATATAACAAGGTACAGAGTGGTGTAATGGTTAGCAATGCAGAAAACTGAATTGACTGACTGGATTAGACTTTCAGCCAAGGCTGTTTACATTCACTTCACACTGCCCTAGGAAAAGGCGTGAATCCATTTCTCCCCCCAGCTATGGGTAAATATCAGGACAGTTGGAGCATACCTGTCAAGTTTCAATGTTGAAAATTAGTGAGAATCGTACCTGTCCGGAAAGGGGGTGGAGGGCACGCCCCACACCCAACTTAAAACGTGTTTAAAAAGTTCTGTATGTGATCTGTCAAAATAATTTGAGTTCCTAAGTTCTGTACAAATATACTGAATACATATAAATAAACAACCAACAATTGTTAATCACTAACCAAACGGTTTACACTTTTATAAAAATTCACTTTTTATAAAATTTCTCACCTTGAGAATTTTACACTTTTTATAAAATGCATGAGACTGTGAGAACGTATCAAAATGTGTGACAGGTATGGTTGGAGCAATTTAGCCCTGTACGGCTGTCTATTTAAGAGAAGGTTACTCTGACAGAAAAACCTACAGCTTGGCAGTCACCGAGCCCGTCCCAAGCCTGGGTAAAGGAAGAGGGTTGGGTGTGGGGCTAGCAACTTCATAGCAACTCTATAGGAATAAACAAAAACACCAATTCATTATAACTCTTATAATTGAGTTTATTCCATCCTAATAAAACTTGTTTATTTAAAACCCTCCCTTTATTATGAGACTCAAATTAAAAACCGTTGCCACCCTAACTTTGTTGAACAGTTTTAATAAGACACAGGCTGTAATACTTCATGTCTATAAGAAGAGATTGGTTTCATCCATTAAGACAATAGAAATCTTCTCTTGTTTGCTCAGTGCAATCAGATTGTTCATTTGGCTGCTCGGTTGGGAAGATCCTCCCTTGTTGTTATATTTTAACATCCTTAATATGCATCTGATTCAGTGAAAAGAATTCTCATAAACCTGCAGTAAATTAAGGTGATATTTCAAACTCTTGATTCACTTAAAAGACTACATAGACAGTGTTGTTTTTTTCTTCTGTTTCTCTGTCTATAATAATGGACTCTTCCACTTAAAGGTAGCAATTTTGCTAATAAAAATATCTGATTTTGATGTACACCTGTGCATTGACTGTTGCGGTAATGATTACCATCTGCCCTGGTCCTTTACCTGACATGTATCATAAATGAGTGGGGGAATTTGCTTGTTTTCTTCTGGCAGTCCTCTTTATATGTTTCATTAGAACAGCACCAGACAAAAGTTCCAGCATCATCGCCATGACCAATGCAGATTCATGAATATCACTTTCATCCAATCATGCACATTCCATGATTGCTTCTCTTTAGCCCACTCTAACCTTGTTTTCTTCTGTTTAGGTGTTAGTACTGTTCGGTTGGATTTTCTGTATGTAAATTCCATTTCATTCAGCCAATTTTGTACAGTTCTGTCACAAACACTGACTCCTGTTTTGTTTTGCATTTTCTATTCACAAGGCTTATTGCTTTTAGTTTTATACTTGCTCTAAATTTTGGACACCACTGACTGGGAACAACCAACATCTTTTGCCACACTCCGTGTTAGATTTCCTTCTCGAAGGAGGTTTATAATTCTTTCCATTGTTTCAATGGACAGCTCTCTTGTTGGAGCTATGTTTTCTTTCAATTACCCAAGTCCAACAGCTTGTTGTGGTCTGCAAGCACTCTCTTTTAACTGCCGACTAATTTGCATATTTAGACTTGTGCTGGTATTTGTTTTAGAAATGCAAATTACAAAGTGATTCCATAATCTTTTTTCTCTACTCGCTCTTGGGGAATATATGCCATTAATTTAAATAATCTATTCTAATTTGTTTGAGGTATATTTCATGAAGATTCAGGCTTCATAAAATATACTTTCAGAATTAGTTTGCAGTTAAAAGAGAGTGCTTGCAGTTCGGTTATTAAATAAAAATTGTTTTGCGTCATATCTGTGATTTGTTTATTTGCTGCAAAGTAAAAAAGCTGGGTGAACATCCTCTAAGTGTGATGATTCTATAATCTTTGCCAGGGGTCACTTACAATTGCATTATAACTAAATTGCTTGACTGTAAAATTACCATTTTCTTCTTCCTATGTCTGTTTTGGCAACTTTCATGTATGTAGTATGCTATACAAACAATTTTTTAGTTTCTGAATATTTTATGTCAAGGTCATGTATAACATTGAATTGGACCTCTTGACTTAAGTCCCTTTCACACATTATTTTATAAATATAACATTATACCAATTTTTAAAAAACAACCATCTAGCATCAGATATTTGAAATAATGTGAGTATACACTAATGAGCCTGGAGGTGCGGAGTGACATAGCAGTTACTGGCACGGATAACGGAATCGCCGAACTGAGTTTTAGTTTCAGCTGAGGTTACTATGTTCATTTTGCTCTAATGCCCTTGGGAAAGACATAAATTCACTTCTCCCCCAAGCTATGGGTAAATAGCAGGGCATTTGGATCCCATTAGTCCTGTAAGGCAGTCCATGTTGGGCATAGAGTTTGGCAACTCCACCCTGTAAACACCTACCTGCTACTGAAACCCCCCCCCCTAAGATGTCTACAGGAATAAACAATACTAATGAGCCAAAACATTATGACCACCTGCCTAATAAGGAGTTAGTACACCATGTACCTGCAAAACAGCTCTTACCCAATCAGGCATGGACTCTACAAGACCTCTAACGGTTTCCTCTGGAATCTGGTGCCAGGATGTTTACAGCAGGTCCTTCAGCTGTTGCAAGTTATGTGGTGGACATTTTGCAGAGCAAACTTGTTGGTGCACAATGGGATTGAGATCTGGAGAGTCAATGGGATTGAGATCTGGGAAGTCCTCTTCATGTTCCTGAAATCATTCCTGTACAACTCGTGCAGTGTAGCAGGGCACATTGTCCTACTGAAAGATGCTACTGCCATTGTAGAGTGTACCTGGTTTTCAATGATGTAGGTGGTACACAACAAAGTACCTTCCACATGAATGATAAGAGAATGTTGCCCAAACCATCACACCGTCTTCACTGACTTGTTGCTTTCCCACAGTGTATACTGGTGCCATCACTTCCCCAGGATAATGACGCACACATACCCTGCTGTTCACCTTATTCAAGAGAAAGCGAGGATAATTGGACCAGGCAACCTTTTCCATTGATCCGAGGTCCAGTTCTGAGGCCTGTGTGCCCATTGAGGACTTTTTCACAGCCCCATGCGCAAAGATTGATGACCTAGAGGCCCTGCTCCTATTCGTACCACCTAAGTGGATCATAGGATGCAAACGCTTGGTTTAAAGGGTAGGGGTCAGCCCTGCATGTCACACTTCACCTTGCAGGCTGTAGGGTTATTCCATACACAGGCCCCTGCCATTTATGGTCCTACTGCTGTGGAAAACCTTTGCAAAAATCTTTGTTTGCAAAGCCAAGCTGTATATATATACTCCTGATAACAAATATATCTGATATTAATTCAAGAGGCACTTAAATACGTATGTTGACTGCTTAATTTAGTTTGAAATAGCTGTTTTAGATCTCGACAACTAGTTCTTCATGTGATAATTAGTATACACTTGAAACTGATTTTGATGTATGAATTGAGAGTAATTAACTTTGTTTTCTTGACTGAAATATTGACTGCTACTTTTTTCACTTTCAGTTCAGCAGCTGGAACTCCAAAAAAGAAATGCTGATGACCCTGAACAGTTGCGAGGTCAAATCATTATCAGTCTCATTTCTCGGGACAAAGGAAACTCCTTACCAGCAAACACTGATACTCCCTCGATTACAAATGATGCCAATGAACTTCCTGAGGGGTAAATATTTACATTTTTGATTTCTTACTTTTTAACAACCTCAAACAGGGTTTCCTGACCTTTTTGTTCCTCTGTCCCCCTTTGGCATTCTCACAGGTTCCCATGTACCCCTAAAAATTTAGGATCAAAAATTGATAAAATTTGATTTAAATAAGAGCTCCATTTAATCGTGATTGAAAGGTTTGGGAAATATCCTTGAAGTTCCTCTTCCAGCACCGTAATATACTCCATGATTAATTCTTTGAATATGTCGGTCTTAGATTGTGAGATGGTTGAGCCTGTTTTTTTAGTAACAAGTTCATTAATACAAGGGGAAACTTTAGCAACTGCTCAATGAAGATCATGTTCAAGTGTTTTGAGTTTTGATCTGTGATTTGATTTAATCTCCAATAACACTGAAAAATGCTGATTCTCAAAGCCATGATGATGGACATAACAGCAGTGCTCAGATAGCAAGTTTAGCAATCTGTATGAGTTTTGCATTCAAAATCACAAATTCTTCTCAGAAAATACATCATGTATAGATAGAATCATGATGCTGGAGATCTACCAGCTCCTCTTGCATACCTGTCCCAGCAATGTACACCATGGTTATACTCTCAGACATCTTTAAGTTCTTCCCCCCAAAATGTTATTGCTGTTTGTTTTTAACTGCAATTGTTAAAAGCCAAGAAAGAGATTGACTTAAACTCTGTTTAATAATTTTGTCTTGTTTCCCTGCTTCAGCTGGGAGGAGAGGAGGACTGCAAATGGTAGAATCCACTATGTGAACCATCTTACCAGAACTACGCAATGGGAGCGCCCTACCAGGTAATAGACTCCAAAAATAGATTTTTTTTTTTTTTCTGTCATGAAAAAGAAAAAAACATTTAACAACCGCTGTAAAAATGAAATACATTTTTTTTAAATCCTCAACTTTATTTAAGAGTTTAGCTTAAACCTTTAACAGAATAAGTCTTTTAGAAAATTTCAAAACTCTTAAAAAATTTAAAAAATTAGTTTCAAATAATTTTATAATTTTAAATGCTACCAATTTCTATGAATGGTAAATTTATGCATTTTGTTGAATTACCCTGTTGATTGAATTCCTAAGTATGTTTAAAATTAAATCTTTACTCTAGAACAGTGGTTCTCAAAGTGTGGGCCACGGACCACTAGTGGGCTGTGAGACCATTTCCTTTCCCTTTTAAAATGTATATATTTTTCAAAATAAATGTAGTTTCTGAAAACCTGTGATGGCTTATTATTACTATAATCAATTCTTTAGGGGTCACAGAGGAAAAAAGTTTGAGGACCACTGCTCTAGAAGAATAAACTTTGAATGAGTTACTTTAAGTTGAATGTTAATTTGTAAAGACTCGAGCTTCTTCAATAAAAATAATGGAAGTAGATGAATTATATAAAACTATTATGTTTATATTTAAAGTCATTAATAAAAGTAACAAAGTTAGAATTTAAAATTACATTTTTTTTAAATAATATAATTTGATAAGCCTTAGACTTATATATTTTTAATGTTACAATGCAGTTATTTTGTTATAAAGTTGCTAAAGGAGGCAACTTTTCTAATCGTTATAGTGCGGTTCACGATATAAGGCGGGTGGATCTCAACATTTTTACCTATAATATCCCCACTATCCTTTGAACCTGTAAGACCCTATTTCAGGCTGAGCGCTATTTGCTACAGTGTAGCAAAAATAGCATTCAGCCTGAAATATGTCATCAAATGGGCTTACAATGTAGCAGCTACACCATAAGTCCATTTGATGACAGAGATGACATAACTTGACACACCTCACCCCCACTAAGAAATATATTTGACTTACGTCATCAAACTGTAAAAATGAAATGAATTAGACAAAAATATTTTAGCAATCAATGAACAAAACTTTTATTAGGTTTTCCCCTCAAGAGCTCAGATACAGGGTATCTGAAGGCGCAGCAGCTTACGTGTTGAAAGGTTAAGTCATTGATGTAAATATTTTGTAAATCCTGAAATTTGGGATACTTAGTAATATATTGCAGTTATTTTGTTATTAAAAAAAACATTAAAGAATGCTATTATTAATTTTGACTAGTTTTTATCTTCATCTTAATTTTTTGTTGCTTTTCATCACATAAAGATAAAAATCTATTCAAAATTAATAATAGTGTTACAATACTTCATCTAATAATTAGAATGAATTAAAAATAAATTAAATGACATTGTATTAAAGAATGCCTTCGTTTATTTGTCCAAATCTCACTTAGTTTTTATATGATAGACTATGTTCGCCATCTTTCATCTATTGCCCGCTCTTAAATATCGTCCATACCCATCCTGCAGTTATCACGGCTGAATTATAACGTGATAGGCTTTCTTGGGCCTCAACACCCACATTATAATGGGACACCTGTATTTATATCTATGTAAGAGTTCCTCCCACCATACCTTCCCGATGCACTTGATAATATAAAAAAAGTTCTTTAAACTCTCTTGCCAGCATAATTGAGATAATGGCCTTGAATAGACAATAAATAGCTCTTCCATCCTGCGCTTAATTTTCACCAAATTCCTGTAATAAACCATTCTTGTGCCAAGAGCTTAAGTCCTACTTTCAAGGGGAAATAACTTTTACAAACATTACAACGATAAAAATGAACAACAACCTTGTGGGATTTTGGCTAATGTTAACTTTATTTATTTGTCCCATTCAGACCTGCATCAGAAAGCCCATCCAATCGTTTCTCAACTGCTGTGATCCCTGATGTACTCCCTTTGGAAGAAGAAATTGGTAATGGTAGCTCGGGCAACAGTAGTAATAATAAAAACAACAACAGAAGCAGCAACAACAGCAGTATCAGTGGTAGTGGCGGTGGCAGCAGCAGCAACCATCATAATCATGGCACAACAACGGGCAGTGGAAGCAACAACAACAACAGCAGCAGCAATAATAGTTCGGGTATGTTCTCCAGGAGACGGTCAACGCGGCACCGAAATTACTTGAATAGATCCCAGCTTCATAATGCTGTCGAACTGCCTGGAGGATATGGTTAGTACACCACTTGTACTACTACTATTACTATTTAATATTAAGTTCTAAGCCAAATTAGGTACACCCACTCTTTTTAAACGGAAGGGTGTGTGCACACACATACTCACGTATTCGGACTATCATTCTGTATCTTCCATTTGGCCGTCTCATGTTTTGTGAGCATCATGAATTTAGGTTTAATTTTAATTTAGTTGGCTTGTTTATTAGTCAACTCTGTTCTTGTTTGCTAAGGGCTCAACCGAGAGCCTTTGTTAATATCCGCAGTTCAACTCTCCACTTAGCTCATTATGTTGATTCTGTTTGTTAGTAAGTTCAAACCACTTGTTGCCGTGGTTATCATCTTAACAAGTAATGCACTAACAGCTGACAGGCAATTCAAGCTATCTTTTCAAGTCTTTCTTTCCATTTTTCACTTTTTTTTTTACTGTTGTTATTTAATATGTACAAATATTTTATTATCACTGATAGTACTGAATCAGCCTTCTAAAGGCTATATTTTACTAGCTCAGAGATCAGTTCAGTTTTGAGTTTTATTTTAATTTTTGTAATTTGAATATTAGTATGTTTCTTTGTGATCAAATAATCTTAGATTAGATTCATCTTCTTTTTTTTTTGTACTGACAAATTCCAAAGATATCAACTTTTTGTTTTTAATGTTTAATTATTAAATAAGTTGACAAATTTGGTATGTGTATAGAAAGCAAAATTAATTTCTTTTTATGCCTAATTTTAACACTTTGTAAGTTAGAAAATGCTGAGTTTTTTTCCTTTCTATTAAGGTTGTTGATATATAATGTATACAATATCATGTTGATATATAATAATGTATATAATATATTGATTCTGAAGATAAAATATTGCCCCTTACCCATCCCACTCTTCTTCTTTCTTTTCTGCTAAAAAAGTATTTGGCATGAATATGAACTTTAGCTAAATAGAAAATTTGCATTGATTTCTTTGCTTTTTTTCCCCTGTTTCGTTAATATTTAATGCATTTCATGAAAGAAAACATTGTCATACTTTTCTTGGGTAAAGTCTATTTTAATGTCCAAAACAAATTTTGAAAATACTGAATTACCTCCCTATATTTATTTACCAAGCCTCATATTCTGATCACATATTTTTTCCAGAAATAAAATATGAAATATAAATTCAACATTTGTGACCAACAAAACTTAGAATTTGTAAAACAAAAACAAATAATGAAAATGGTTAGACTTAACTCCTTTAAATTTGAAAAGTTTTGCATCTAAAATCAAATAAAAAATAGTCCGAAATATAATTTATTTAATCTATTATAACAACTAATTAATCCCTGAGAAAAAATGTATGGATATATTTGAATTTCTATGTGATGATTCTTTTTAGATAAAGAAACTACTGAAATCGTTTCAGTGGAAGAGTCTATTGTTTCAGATGGTGTGTTAGGAGATATTTATCAGCAAAGTTGTTACCTTTAATTTGAAAAGTACAGAAAAATATCACACTGCTCATTATATAAGTAAATAATGTTACAACTGATATTTGCGGCCACTAAGCAGGAAAAAAAATATCCTTGTTCAGATAAGCGAATTTAGACTAAATGCTGTGATCAGAATATGAGGCCAGGTAAAGAAATATAGTATTTAGAATGTGAAATTTGATTTGGATGTTAAAATTGATTTTACCCCTTCTCTTAATAATTATTTCTTAGTAATTTTTATGGAAAGTTAAATGTGGACCTTTAAAGTGATTATAAGATTGCAACCTGTAAGAAATTACATATTTTAAAACACGTCTGGGCAACCTTATGGATCTAGCAGGCCACATAAGATATTTTTCATCTTTATTCAGGCCACACATTCACTTCAAAAGTGTCGATCATATTACAGAAATCGTACTTAATTAATATGAATTACAATTATTATATTATTGATTTGCAAAACCAAACCAATAGTAATTTTACAATATAAATTATAAAATTGACTTTCTAAGAAAGATTTTAAATAAATGCCTAGAATGGCCACAGGCCACAAAAAAATGTTGTCGCGGGCCCATGGTTGCCCATATGTGTTTTAAAATCATACTTGTTCTATGAGATAACTTATGAGTATTAACACGTTCAGCGCCAAAGGACGTTAACATTTTCGCTACTTTACCTGTAAAGAGGGGAAAAAACTGTTGGCGCTGAAGGTGTTAATTCCTTATGCAAAGCATATTTTATGGATAGTAATGGTATTTAATTTGTGTTTCTTGTTTGTTTTGTGTCTTTATAAGATAACTAGCATAGTACCCATCAAAAATGATAGGATTATTTATGTTATGTATGGATAAAGTATGGATTGGTGCAACACACTCTTCTGACACCCATTTCCATCCATTTGGCTTGTGCAGTACTACTTACTGGATGTAAACAATGCAGCCAGGCAAGCAAGTAAGGCTATTACCAGCAGCAGCCATTTATCTGCTGTTTGCTTGGTCGGTTGATAACTTGTAAGTTAATGTCACTTAATATATCAAGCATATATTGTGAAATTATCCCAATGGATACACTACTTGCCTTTAAAATCAGATATGGCTGATCATGTATGGAAGATGGGGGCACGCCAACCTCTATGGGAAGAAGTCAAAATAATAGACATTAGAGTATAAGACAGTTGTAGGAATCAGCACATTTACTATGTTCAAATCATCTGATCAGCAGACCAAGAATAGACATCAATAGCAAGCCATGTGAAGTTGACCTAATGGATACGCTACTTGCCTGCCTGCCTACGAGTCGGAGATTCGAATCACGGCAGATTTTCATTCATTTTATGTTTGCTCTAGCAGGACAGAAACCAACAAACAAAAAAAGTAACAACATCTTTTATTCCATAAGATTATGAATCCACTCCAATGCTTAATGAACAGGCAGACCTGGAATTCTTTTTTTCTTCCTGAAAATTCTCATTTCAATCTGGCAGCTTCAACCTGCTTCAACAAATATGCCAACCCAAAAGATTTGTTTTTGAATTAATTTTGGTCGTTGATGCTTTCTTCAGAAAGAAGTATTTCTATAGCTAAACTTTATTTCCAAAAAGCTAAAAATCTGTGCCTATCTTTTTTCTTTTTTTTTTTTTCCTTCTTATCCCAAATCTCCCAGCCTTTAATTCTGCTCGCTTTTCTTGACTTGTTGCTATGTTCTTGTTATTTCTTTGTTACTGTATATCCCCCTTCCCCATCCCTTCATTTTTAATATTTCAGAACAACGAACTACGCAGCAAGGGCAAGTCTACTTCTTACACACTCGCACAGGAGTCAGCACCTGGCATGATCCCAGGGTCCCGAGGTAAAGATTAATTTGTTTCACTGTTTTTTGTTTGTGTCAAATGATATCATTAGATAATTATTGAAATCTTTCATTCTAGTTTTTTTTAGCGTTTTTTTAAATTTTTTTTAAAGCATCTTTGAAATTCCTCCATTATTAGAAACCAGCAACCAAAACTGTCAACATAGGTTTCTTCAGTTTTTAAGTTAGGCTGGCTGGCTATGTATGTATGTATGTATGACACATACAGGCTGCACCAATGGAGCTAGAGGGCTGAAAATTCAAACATTTACTCCTTATTTTGAAAATTCCCCTCCTTAATAAGTTTTAGGCAGGGTTCAATTTGCAATGTAAGTTTATGCAAAATTGATCCCTTAGCTTGTGTCCAGCAGCATTCACGCTTGTTTTTTGAAAATTCAGATACTTTTAGTGATCACTGCCCAATAAAATGTGAGAAAAGTAACTTATAAATTGATCACCCACCCCCTTCCAAAACATAGCATTCTGCAAAAAGACATTGGTCACGTGATGGTTTCTATTGAGTGACTAACCAGACCTGTTTCTACTTTGAAATAGAAAAAAAGAACCTACTCTGGGTAGCCAGGATGTTGAAAATGGCCTAAACAGCCGTAACATGTACATCAGTAGGCATGCACCAATACACAAGTTGGAACTACGTTCATAAAAATGTTAATTTTAAGTTGTTTTTTTTTTTTTAATTTTTTTTTTTTTTAAATTCTAAAAGTTTTAGAATTTTAATATTTTATAACGTCTAGAACACTGAAATTGAAAATATTTTTCATTTTCATAGTTTATTGCTACTCTGCTAACATAATTTTCTTTTCTTTTTTTTTTTTTGTGAGAGAGCTTTTTATGCTAACCCTGGAAGGTGAAATTACCTAATGTTAAATACTTGTGGTTAATAGTGAAAATGAGAGAAACAAAATTGACTAACTGCATTCTTTTCTGTCCCTAACTATAAGCCTATTCTTCGTTTGGGAGTGTTGTAACCGTTACCAGCACGGAAAACAGAATTGGCAAACCTAGTTAGAGATTCAGCCGAGGCTGTTTACGTTTACTTCACATTAATGCCTTTCTTTCTTCCTTGAATGAACAGTTTGTTTGAGACCGTAAGATGAGTTGAATGATGTTTACTTGTTTAAATAAATTAAAAACTATTTTTAGCAGTAACAAATATTTGTTAAAACTTCAAATACAAAATTATTAAATATTTTTCTTACTTAAAATATCTTGGTAATTTTTTATATTTATTTATTTAATTTTTTTTTTTTATTTATTTTTTTTTTTCCAGAGATTTGACTAATGTGTCTGAAGATGATCTTGGTCCATTACCTCAAGGTTGGGAAATCAGATATACTGGGACAGGTCGAATGTATTTTGTCAACCATATCAACAGGACAACGCAATTCACTGATCCTCGGCTCTCGGCTAACATCGGATTAATTCAACAAAAAATGTATATATGTTGATGTGTTTTCTCTCTTTCTCTCCCTTTCTCGGTTTTTTTGTTGCTGTTTTGTTAGCTTTTATAATTAGAATTTTTTTTTCAAGAGGGTTAATATTTATTACAATTTTAGATTTTTTTTTTTTTTTTTTTTTTTTTTTTTTGCTAGAATAAATAATCCAAGAGCTCGAAGACATGGGCACTGGATGTGACATGTATGGGAGAGCAAAGTTTGACATTCAAAAATATAACACACCTGGAAAAGGCCAGAGGGTAAAGTGGCCGAAACATTGTGATATTTTTAAACAACAAGAGACGAAGAAATTAGTTTGAATGAAACCAAATACTAGAGCCTTATCCAGTGATAACAAAAGCTATAGTTAATTAAATCTATTTTTAAAAAAATGTTCTTTATTCTGTTGATATACTTGTATAGATTTCCCTTTTGTCTATTTTGCTAAAGTTTCCCCTCCACTTATTTTCAGGCAAATTGCAGATAAAGAGAATAGTATCCCTGTGCCTTTGCCAAAGTATAAACGAGACCTTGTGCAAAAGCTGAAAGAGTTAAGGCGGCAATTAAATGACTTGCAACCCCAGGCTGGTCATTGTCGATTGGAAGTATCACGGGAGGAAATATTTGAGGTAATTTCAGTTATTTCTGTATTATTCATAAGGTATATAGAGAATGTATATACTTATATAATGAATAGTGTGATTTTTCTTGGTTCTGTCTGGAAAGAATTTTGCTGATAAAAAGTGGTATTTTTATCAGCAAAATTCTTTCCTTTAAGTGGGAGAGTTACAGACAAAGAACCAAGAAAACCCACCATTTGAAACCATAGATTCTACCAGTGAAACAAATTCAATTTTTTTTATTTTCTAAAAAAACATCTCATAGAAATGATAATTTTTTTTCACTGGGATTAACCAGTAATTCATGTGGGGGAGGAAAAAACAGATCAAGACACACATTGTATAACAATGGTCAGCAAGCTAATCTTGTGGCTGTTGTTAGTAAGTTCAATCCTCATTTGAACTCCCACTATTGATGGTCTGATGCCAAACTGCTAAGTTAATAAATCATATGAAGAAGAAGAAAAAAGATCAGACAAGGACACACATCATATAGGATTGATCAGTAAGCTAATCCTGCTGACTGTTAGTGGGTTCAATCCTCATTGCATTTCCCACTATTGATGATCAGGTACCAAACTATACAAAATGAAATCATATGGGGGGAAAAAATGGGTCAGGACGCATGTCATATAGCAATGATCAGCAATTTAATCTTGCTGGCTGTTGTTAGTGGATTAGATCCTCATTGGATCTCCCACTATTGATGGTCAATACCAAACTGCTATGTTAATAAAAAAAAATATGGGTGGGAAAAAACTGGATCAGGACACAGGTCATAAAGCAATGTTCAGCAAGCTAATCTTGTTGGCTGTTGTTAGTGGATTCAATCCTCATTGGATCTCCCACTATTGATGTTCTGATATCAAACTGCTATATTAATAAATAATATGAAAAACTAACGGCTCAGGACACACATCGTATAACAATGATAAACATGCTAATCTTGCTGGCCATTGTTAGTGGGTTCTGATATTAACTTATACTGAGTTAATCTATTTATATAATGAACAGTGTTATTTTTTCGTTTTTCTCTCTGTAACAATGGACTCTTCCATGTAAAGGTAGAAATTTTGCTGATAAAAGTTTTTCCTACCTATTTTTTTTTTATCTTATAAAATCATTTCATAGAAATTTTAAAATATCTGAATTTTTTCACAGGGATTTACTAGTCTATTTAATGAAGTACTAAATTTTATTATCTGTTACTTTAAAGTCCTTTGTCTTATAAAACATTGTAAGGATTACATTGCACCTCAAGAAAACTGACCAAATAATTGGAATTCATTCAGAGATTTCTCAGGTGTACTATCCGTATGTAAAGAGAGGGACTCTTTCTGGTAGTGTTAAGTAAAGGTAGCAAACAGAACATTTTTTTTAATTTATAATCAGCAACACTTGTAATGTAGGTTGCAGATGGTAAGTGCTGCTAATTATTTTTTTAAATAAAGAAATTCTGTTTTTTTTTACCATTTACTTGACACTACCAGAAAAATGTTCCTCTCTTTACATACAGATAGTACATCTGAGGAAGGCTGTAGAATGGATCAGCCGAAACGTTGTGTAAATAACAAGAATGAGTTCAATTGTCCAAAAAAACTCTTTGCATGTTAATGACTCTTCTCAAAATTATAGACAAAACAATTGGAAAGTTGTGAACATTATTATAATAAAAAAAATGAAACATAATTGAAATCTTTGTGACCTAAAATAAAATGGAATTCTTATCTAATTTTATCCTATATCATCTCTGGTTAACTATTTTTGCCTTTGTGTTTTGTAGGACTCTTATCGGCAAGTTATGAAAATGAGGGCCAAAGATCTGAGAAAACGATTAATGGTAAAATTCCGTGGTGAGGAAGGTCTAGACTATGGTGGAGTAGCAAGGTATGTAGATTTCTTTTTCCCCACCTTGGTTTTATCACCTTCCGTCTGTCCTACTTTGCTTAATTAACTTCTTTCTAATTAATTTATGTATAATGTTAGATTTTGTTTTTAAAAAAATGTTTGATAAACTTAAATAGTAAATTGCTTCTGTAATAAAGTTTGAGAAAAAAATATTGATTTCTGTAGATGTAAGATAAATGAAGTTAGAATAATTCAAAAACAAACTTCTGAACCACTCCAAGTGTTTTTATAGACCTTTGTTTTTTAAGCTTATGTAATGCTCTAAATATGGTATCTTTCATTGATCCTAGCTCTTCTGAAAGTTTTTGAATGTTGGTGGTCAGGTTCTCCTTTACCTTGTGTTTTAAACCATCATAATTGACCACTGATGGTCAGCCACTTCTGGGCTTTTTTCAAAGGACAAGTCGCCACCCGTAAAACGTTAAAACCAGTTTTGCGCAGTACCCCTAGATATTGTTTCATTTCCTTCCACTTCCCAAATTCTGCGAGCAGCTTCAGCAGCTTTGAGGCCCAGTTTAAAATAATGCCTCAAAATTGCCAGAATCTCAATACTTGTATCCGCCATTATAACATCTGGAATAAAAGGTACAGCTGACTAGTATTGATAATCATGGTATATATAATAATATTATTAATAATATAGTGGAGTCATAGAAAGTCTTTAGATGTGTATGTGAAATAAGCTTTGGAGTAAATATCTGTTTAAAAACAAAAATGCTTTTGATACACCCTAATAAAGACAATCATGTCTCTGGTATTTCATGACAAAGACTATGTTTTTTCTCATAGTCGTTAATATTTGAATTGGAGTTGATTGGCTCCATATTAAAATGTTCTTAGTGTTGAAAGGATTCTTAAATGTTGATTTTTGTGTAAATTGCTTTATTTTCCTTGTATTCTATACCAAAGACATAAACCATACAAACTTAGATTGAATATGCTGGTCATTTTATGAAATCTCTGAATCATTATAATTTTTGTTTCTAAAATCTTTAAATTCTCTAGTTCTTAATTTAATTTCCTTTCAGAGAATGGTTATATCTTTTGTCACATGAAATGCTGAATCCATCCTATGGACTATTCCAGTACTCTCGTGATGATATATATACGCTGCAAATAAATCCGGATTCGGGTGTCAATCCTGTAAGTTTTACACACACACCAACCATCAATTAAATGTTATTTTGTCCTTGAATGTCTTTGGCTAATATAATCATTATTTCTATGGAAAATACAAAACTCATACTGGCTTCAACATCATATTTTGTTTTTCCTCAATATTTACTATTTTGCTGTATTTAAAATAAAATTAAAATAAAAAGGTTTATGAGAACTGTTGTAAAGATTAATCTGACATTACATTACCTGTTGTTATTACTTCTCTAGATTCTTAGTGATTTTGGTTATTAATTTTGATATGGTAAAATCAAAGGTGAAATTTATCTTTTCTTTTTATCTTGCAGGAGCACTTGTCTTACTTTCATTTTGTGGGCAGAATCATTGGGATGGCCATTTTCCATGGCCATTATATTGATGGTGGTTTTACCATGCCATTCTATAAACAACTGTTGGGCAAACCTGTCACTCTAGATGACTTGGAGAGTGTTGATCCTGAATTACACAGAAGTCTTGTTTGGATATTGTAAGTGCATTAAATATATGTATGTGTGTGTTAACAAAATGTTGTTTTCTACTGTTAATTGGGGCACAATGAGAATAGAGCAATTTGGCCCAATTAAGTGGCTGTCCAAGTTATACAAAGCAATACATAAGCAATTTATCAACAAATCAAAATTTATACTAAACTAAAATTCAAATGTATTTTTTGACAGAAAATCTTAAAAACATTTATTTTTCATAGTATAGATTTAATAACATACTGAACTACTGTAATCCTTAATGCTTAATAACATTTAGAGAATTTACCCTGCTGTTGTCTCTTAATGTCCGAATGTGAACAAAATCAGCATAGATATCTTCATTACCTTCTTGCATAAAATGTCTTAATCCATCTGCATCTAATCTATTCTGGTTAGGCACATCATATTTTTAGGGGTTTGTAATTTGTCATATACTAAATGACATACAATTGTACCTATAAGTCTAAAAGGCTTTCCTCATTTCTTTTTATCTGGATTGCACTGTTGTGAATCTAATACATATCCTTGTAGCTACTTGTTTATTTTCATTTTTTTTTCTTTCTTTTTTTGTAGGCATAGTTTTGAATTTATTAATGATCAAAGGAATAAGTTGGATGATTGTTACCATTATCCCTAATATTGTTTATATTTTTAGAATATTATAAAGATTTTTCATCAACTCCACATGAAGATTTCTTGATTGGAGTTTTGATAAAATATTACAAATGAGAATACTTCAAGTATAAAATGAAAAAGTAAAAGCATGTTTCATAGAAAAGTTTTACTCTTATTAGTTTTATGCTTGTATTATTCTTATCTGCTCAAAATCAAATAAAATTATCCCATGACCTAGTAGATCGTCAGAGTGGCATGCTGTGTCCTCCATCTTCTCTCCAAGTAACTTGTGACAATTTGTACTAGGTTGCCTGGTGCCAGCAGCTGGGAGTAATCCCTTACCTATTGGTATGGATGCTTTCATGCCTTTCCCAGATGCATTAGTGCAAAGTAAACACAAACTCCCAAAGCTGGAATTCGAACTTGGTATACCAATTCTATTTCCCCTACTGTTAACCATTAGGCCAACTCCACACCACTTCTTATTTGCTACATTCGTTCAAATTGTTTTATTTATATATATATATATTAATTCAGACTTCTTGAAGAAAAGATCAGAAACCGGTCGAAGTCCAGAAACTAACATCTTATTCCATATAATATTGGATATTATTAAAACATCTAAAGACTTCCAACCAGTGTATATAATAAAAAATACTGATTATGAAAATATACCTCACTGGAATTGTTTTTATAAACTCCTAGAGATGGTGGAAAAATTCATGATATAATACATTTATGGAATGTAAATAAAAACTAGCATTCCAAGGGTAATTATGAATCACTGCCACCCATATATGCTGGTTGGGGGTGATCAATTAAGTTGGGCTGTGATCACTAGAAAATGTCTGAATTTTCAAAAAAAAACTAGCGGGCACAAACTAGTGACTAATTTAGTATAAGCTTACATTAAAAAATTGAATCCCCCTACTAAAATCTTTGACTTTTTTTTTAATCAGAGAAAACAACATTGACAGTGTCCTGAATCAACCATTCTGTGTTCAACATAATTCCTTTGGCAAAATGCAAGAATATGAGTTAAAACCAGGAGGCAGAGATATAGAAGTAACAGAAGATAATAAACGAGAATATGTCAGGTAAAAAAAACAAAATCACTTTGCTTTTTATCTTCTTTTTTAAAATATTTGATAGTTTCTTTTTCTTATACCTCTTCCAACTTTGATGGCAGAGGTATATTTATTCACTCATGTTTGTCTGTCTCATGGAAAACCTGCACTAACAACAAATTAAAAATATCAAACCCACCATTGGAGAATGGCAACCTGGATACAGAAAGATAAGAAAAGGAAGAGGTAGTATTGGCCAGACTCTGCATAGGCCATACCTAACTCACCCACAACTATCTTCTGAAAAATGAAGAACCACCAATATGCACAGCAAGCGAAAAACAATTCACAGTAAAACATATATTACTAAACTGTATAGACTTAAGTCCAATTCAAAAAAAACACTACCAAGCAAACAACCTGAAAGATCTATTCAACAAAATCAAACCACACAATATAATTCAATTACTGAAAGAAGTAAGAATCTACTTGAAAATATATTCACCTCAACAAAATACCCCAATTACATACACTTATTCTCTTCCAATACACTTAAAACATAAAGATAAAACCAAATACGATTCCCAACAAAAAATCAGAACTTAACAGTACAACTACTTAACAATATCCCCAACTAAGACCAATTCATTAAAGCATTAAATGACCTACTAAAAGGTTGACATGTCGCTAAACCCAGCAAACCAAACCAAATGTTCTCAATGAATTTCATTGACACCTCATTGACACCTTGTTGGCCTTGGGCCACGGAAGAATTGAGTAAATCTTTGGGCAGATCCAGGAATGTTTGTTTTTTTGTTTTTTGTTTCATTTATTAAGACAATAGTCTGAAATATGGAAAAACGAAACACATTTATATGAACTGATTTTCATTGTTTTTTGTTAGTGTGTAGCATTGGCAGAGGTAGTTTGTTTTTTAAATATATGGAAGATCAGCAGTAACTATAAAATATTCTAATTTCTATTGAATTTTAGAATTTTTTTTTTATCAGAGCAATAATTACTTACTTCATGTAGATTTGTAAGTTATGTTTTTACTACTTTGCTTATTTAACTCTTGCTCTGCTTTTTGGCAGTGACTATTAATTAACAGACTTCATAGTCTTCACAATTAGGGAGGAAAAATAATTATAAACCAAATTTGTTTTAAGTAATATAAAGTAACTTGAAAATATGTTGATGTGCACCTGAAATAATGATTACATGGCATGTGATATACTTTCTTTTGTCCCTGCTTTGAACAGTTCCATGTCACCCTTTCGCAAGATGCCAATTCTCTTTCAGTTTGTTACCTGGAAAACTTTGGATATTGTATTAAAAACTATCTGAACAGATTATTCAGAATGTCACCACACAATCTTACTATAATTCACCAAATGTCTGTCCATTTGTATGTGATCACATAACACAAGGACAGCTAGAGCAAATTCTCTGCCGTTACTAATGAGATCCCATCTATCTCTTTCAATATTTATAATACTAAAAGTCTGATTCCGTTTACGTATGTGACCTGAAACGTTGCATTGTAGTTATATATCTTTAATTCGGGTACTCCTATAAAACGCTTAACTTTTAAAAAATGCATAAAAAATCTGGATGATTTGCAACATAATAATTGTGCGAGTCTTTCACCGCCGTCGCCCCAATCTGATTTCTGAAGTGAGACAACTATTAAATGCTAATTATAGAGTAGTCTGAGATGAATAAAACCTTTCTTACTCTACCCCTGTTTATAATGCACTCCCTTCACCGCATTCAAAATGTGTATCAATTATTGACCATCTAATATTGTTTTGTAGGCTGTATGTGAACTGGAGGTTTATGCAAGGAATTGAAGCTCAGTTCTTAGCTTTGCAAAAAGGCTTCCATGAATTAATTCCACAGTCCTTATTGAAACTGTTTGATGAACGAGAATTGGAGGTAAGGCACTTTTATTATTACTGTTTATGCAGAGAATAAGTTCACTATTTTGTTAACCTTTTATTATGGGAGTTATCCCCCTTGTATGTTGTGTAGATAGACAGCGCCATATATGAACACTTGTTGAAGGTGGGACGTTGTACTTAGCAATTGAACAGGATTAAAACATTTTACTGATTGGTTTATAAACATTAATATGAAATATAGGCTCAGCTATGGAGCCTAGCCATATTGTCTGCAAACATGCCTTGGTACATAAAGGTTGAATATCATTTTAAAAGATTATAAT
>VCCN01003880.1:11020962-11032141 GCA_006491835.1 Architeuthis dux
TCTACAATATCTATTTCTATATAATTAACGGCATGATTGTTCCTGCCTCTGTCTGTAACAATGGACACTTCCACTTAAAGATAACAATTTTGGTGATAAAAATGTCTAACCACCATTTGAAACAATGGATTCTTCCACTGAATGGTGCTCAGTAGTTTTAGTAGAAATTGAAATATATCCATGAATTTCTTCAAGGGTAATAACTAGTATGAATGTAAAAGCAAAGTTTTAATGACTTAACCATCAAAAATGGATTGCATCATAAGGACTAATTTGACCAACCACCACTAAAGCTAACATTTTTTTTTACTTTCGTACTTACAGTATTTACTCAAGTACTAAGCTGGCACAGCAATGACTGAGTTTTAGTAATAAAAAAAAACGATTTCATTTTTTTATTAAATGAAGTATTGTAAACCATTTTTATTTTTTGACTACTATTTACATTCATCCTAATTTTTAGTTTGTTTAATCACAATTTATGTAACGCCGGCATGGCACTCTTAATATTTGGCCAGCTTAGTACGAAGGTAAAAAATGTTAGCTTCTTAAGCGGTGATCGGTCAAATCAGTCCTTATGGTGCAATCCATTTTTGACGGTCAAGTCGTTAAACTTTGCCAATAGTCCTATTACATTAAAGTAAAGAGATAAAATGCATTTCTGAGTTCTTATTAATGATATAAAAAATTTTAAAAATGAAGCGTATAGAATTTTTTTTTTTTTTTTTTAAATTTCAAAATCTAATTATTCTATAAAACTTTAATGTGTTGAAGATTTCAGGTGTTGTCTTCCTGGATCAATCATTTTCTGAAACCCGTCTGAATTTCTGAGATGAGGAATCATTATACACTGATTTACTTGGACTAGCATCCTCATTTTGGTTGTTATAGTCACAGCGTTTTGGCTGTTGTACCCTCTACCACCTATGACAGACCCCTGGAGAAGGCCAATCTTCTGGGAATTTCGAACCAAATCCGTTATTCAATATACAGAGATATATTTTCATTCCGCTGACCATGCAGGAGGACATCTTGTATCATTTAATTCGTCCTTGTAATGTTGCTTGTCTGCATCTTCCATTGAAATAGAGTATATGACTTTTGCCCTACATGACACAGTGATTGAACTCCTGCATGACTACCAGGCAGGTTACTAGATATGCTTAGCCAACGCTTTGAATACAACAGCTGAAATGTTATGACTGTAACAGCCGACATGTGGACACTAGTCCGAGTAAATCAGTGTATAATTATGGCAAGGAGATTCATCCCATTCACTCTCACTCAGGTTTAAAGCAAATAGAGGAAACTTGTAGAAAGAAAAACAAAACATAACTCTGGGGAATCAGCAAAGATATTTTATTTTTGTCATGTCTTTTTCTTTGTTAATAAATAAAACATCCATAAGTCAAAACTTCTTGTAAATGATGAGGGATATAAAATATGTTGGTCAACATTTCTGGATCATAATGTCAACAACTCTTCTATATAAAACAGCCACAACCATTCAGTGTACAGGTCAAATAAAGAACATCATGACTTTGTGCACATTTGTATTGATATGAGCAAGAATAATGAAATTGCTTTTCAACAGTCTATGACTAGATCTGGAGTGAAAAACCTTCTTTTTTTGGACAAATTCTGCAAAGCAGTACCAGCATTTGAACCTAATACTTTATGATTTCCCCACCCTTAAAGTCAGTCTTTGACGGAGCTGGTTTGTAAAATGAAATCTGAATTTGAATAGATGCAAAGCATGGAATAATCTTTTATAGATATTTAATTCACAGTAACAGATTGGTCAGTCAAGCACAGATATAGGGAAGGGGTCCAGACCCCTGTCCCTACTAGGGAAAAGCACAATACAAATTTTAATATCTAGATAAAGAAATTTATATAGAGAAAAAAACCCAAATAATCATAAATTAACCTTAGAAACAAATTTATTATTTTGGTTTTCATTAAATAAAATGTCTATCTTATTCTTCATAATTTTATTTATTGGTTCTGTGGTAAATTTCTTTTACTTTACTCAGACTTTTTAGACTTTATTTTGTCAATTCCAGTGCTAAAATCCTTCAACTCAAATGTAAATGAAAAATGCCAGATCACATAATACTTTGTTTTTAATACTTCATTTATTTGAAAAATAATTTTTTCCATTTGGACTCCCTCCTTTGCTCAAAATCCTGGATCCACCCATCAGTGTACAAGTTCATTAACAGATTTTTAAAAGCTGATCGAGCAAATATTTTTCCAAACTAAAAATATTCTTAAAATTCTGGCTGGGATCAAACATTGACCATTCGATATTTGCAACTATCTAAGCCAGGAGGCTAAACATATTTACTTAGCTTAGTCTGGCACAAGACCACAATATTGGGATACCCAATGAGATTCAAACTCGTTGCAGTAGTTTGCTGTCTACTGCAGTTTCCCAGAATTAGAATAACCAAGTTGAGGTTGTTTACTCTAGAAAAATCTCCAACTTGAACACTCTTGCCTCAATCTCATAGAGAAAGGCCTGAAGCATTTAGCGGCTGGCACTTTGGGTTTATGTCTAGTTGATTATGTATGGATAAGAGATCTATTTTCTTGGGTCTTATTTATGACATCACAGCAAAATCATGGATTCCATTCTTAAGACAAAAAAAAAAAAATAATTTATAGTAACAAAGACTCAAAATAACTTTTTTAATGGCTATCAAAAATATAGAAAAAAATATTTGGACGAGTTTTTGTCAAGGGTTACAGCCACTTTAATCAAGAGGAGCTCCTACGCCAAAGGGGTTTCACAGGAATACAAAAATGTATTTTACAAGGGTGATTGATAGGTTTGTGGCCTAAGGGACAAGGACATGAGTTACAAAGTTCCAACTAAATTCACATACAGTTCAACTCTTTGAAGTTAATGACTTATTTTTCCTGTTCCAGAAAATTGAAACTGGGGTTAGAAATTGTTAAGAAAATGATTGCAATCATCCACTACCTTGGTATTAATAGCTTATCACCTAAGGAGATCCACTAAAGAAAAATGCCCTTCCTACAGGTGAATATTGAGGTAGTGGATGACTTCACGATGGGTGATTAATGTCCATTTTCTCAATTACTGACTCAAGTTTAAGTTTTCTGGAACAGAAAAAAATAAAACAGTTATGAACTTCAAATTTTCTGTGTAATCATCCAGAGAGTTGAATTGTAACGTATGGTCAATGTATTCACAAACACATTTATACACCAATCAAAGCATAGGGTTAACTGTGAACATAAAATGGGTGAATGTGTGTTCTTTTAAATGAGCTTAAATTCAAGTTACCAATTAACATAAGTTGTATGTTATTTGACTTTAAAATGTCTTGCATAAATTTTAACAAAGAAATTCCAATAAATAATCCTAACTTCAGTATTGTAGAGCTTTAAAAAAAAAGTTTTAAAAAAACATGGGTTTTATAAAAGCACTTACAATTTATAAAGCTACAAAAAGGTTTGAGAATGGTGAAGATTGCAGAAAGTATAACTCTGGGGTGTGTAAATTGACATCTGAAGACAGCAATAAAAAAATAACTGCTTGTAAGGTTGGGTTACAGTATGGGGTAAGTCATAATACTGTCAAAGGCAATGAAGGATGATTAATGAAATAGAAAAAAAAAAGAAGGTTCCCAAGCGATGCTGAAATTAGGACAACGCTTGGGCGACTTTATCGACTGTACTTTTTAGGACCAACAGCTCGTTTAATTGTAATGGACGATGAGACTTACTTTAAAATTGATGATTCTGCAACATTTCCCAATATAGGATTTTATATGGATTCCTTCAATAAAAGTCCAGACTCTGTTAAGTTTTAAATGATCTCAAAATTACTTGCCATAGTTGGCATATGGTATGCCATTACCGACAATGCTGTCTCACCATACTTTTTGTGGCGACAAAGTCTTGCGATCAATCAGAAATTATATAAATTGGAGTGTCTTCAACATAGAATGGTCCCATGGATGGAAACAAATGGTTTTAAAGATGCAGCAATATTCTGGCCCAACAAGGCGTCATTTCATTACGCCAAGTCTGTGTTAGAGAATTTGTTTGGAATCCAGATATTGTATCAAAGAAAGACAACCCTACAAATTGTCCTCAGTGCCTGCCAATTGAAACAGCTCATGCCATAATTAAAAGAGCGATCTTCAAGGATGGATTTAAACCAAAAAACGAAGATGTGTTGTATCCACGAGTTCAAGCAGTGATGTAACGACTGCAAATGTAATGACGCATATCGAAATGGATTATTTTCAGTATGTTAATGTAGAGGAGACTGGTCTTTCATGTAAAATTCAATTAAATCATTTATCTTTACTGCAAAAAAAGTATCTTTTTGTAATGTTCACGAATACATTGACCATACATTATATGAATTTAGTTGGAACTTTGTAACTCATGTCCTTGTCTAAGAACTTACCAATCACCCCATGTATAGACACTATTTTGAGTGCTAGAACTGCACTTTCTAATTTCTTAGTATGTCATTTATTTTTCAGATTTTATTGAGGTATTTCCTGTGTTTACCACCATGGACTGATAAATTTATCAAAGATTTTTAAATGAATTAGATACCTGTTCCAACTCTGGTCGTTCTTGATTGAAGGAACTGCTTCTCGCTCTAAACAATTTTAAGAGCTTCTGACCCGAGACAAAACTTATTTTAACATTCAGCAGGAAATGAATAAATCAGATCAGGGTTGCGTATGATTGTTGCCAACTTTCAGCACAAAGAGGGCATCATGAAGAACATAAAATGAGGTGGAGAGGTCACCCTCCGACAAATAGGGGACACGAGAGAAAGTCACCAGTTCAAAACCAAGAGGCTTGAAGACATTATTGATTACATAGGTTATTTGCTCTTCAAACGTGTTTCCTTCAATACCAAGTTTTTCAGCAGGTTTATGATCGACCGAGTCTGAAAAGAGAAACAAACAAAATATTAAATCATTGGAATGACTGTTTTATGGTATATCTAAGCAAAGTTTGATAATTACATTGCCTGAAAATTCATCGCAAGATAATTCCATCATGATGGAATACATTGCGATACATTATATATGTTATGCCTAATTGGCAAACAAAAAAATAAATATGTAGTTTTAATTTGATCAAAAATTTATTTAATCAAAACACGGATATAAAACAAGTTTTTTACGATCAAATGTAATCAAAGTGAAATCAAACTTCTTTTTTTTTTCCACAAAAAATAAGTAAATTTTGCCAATTAGGCAATTTCACTGATTCAGTGTAACATATATACACCATTTATACCTTATAACCCCCGCAGGGTTAGGGAAAAATACACAGTACTAATACTTACCGACGAAAAAATACTAATGGAAAAGTATTAGTATTTACCGACAATGTATTGGCTCACGATGTAATTAGCTTGCTATGAATTTACAAGGCCATTATTGAGATAATTACAAAGTTGTAGAAGCAAAGATCCTTCTTGTGTGTATGTGTGTTAAAACTTCTATTCTGAAAGTTCATTTCAAAGATATGTTTATCACTTTTTTTTTAAGAATAAAACTACACCACAATGTGTGTTAGTTAATTAGTGAACTTCTAAGAACAATACTAAATGTTGTAAAAGTAGAACTGTTTTTAGTCGAGGTGGCAGATTTTCAGCAAAATCCTTCGACATTGAATAACTTGAAGCACACAGACTTTGATAATGTTTCTACTGATATTGAAGTCATAGAAACAAAGAACTGATATATATGTGTCTAGACTTCTATTTCAAAGTGTTAGTTTGTTTCAAAAGTAAATTTGTCATTTTCTTTTTTAAATAAAACATCTGGCTACAACAGGTTAGTTCTACCATTATTATTAATTTTGACTACTATTCATCTTAAATTTTAATTATTTAAAACATTTTTTATCTCAACTTAACTCTGCTATCAATTTACAGCATCGAGTAAACAGCATGGATCGGAATTAAACTCCAGCTGTCAGTTTATGGCAGTGAGTAAATTTTTAGCTGTTTTTTTTGGGGGGGGGTGTTAATTACAATTTAAGATGAAGGAAAATAGTAATCAAAATTAATAATAGTTTACAATACTGTCATCTAATAAAATGTTAATTCTATTTGTGTGTCATAATTGGATTTATTCAAATTAATGGATTTTTATTATTTCCTGGGCTCATAAATCCACTTTGAAACAATACATGGATAGTTATGCACACCCATTGATTCTTAAAAATAACTTCAGAGAGCAAAAAGGAAAGAACTTACTTTCTTCAACATAGGCACTAAATGGAAGAACAAGGGCCACTATTAGTCGACCCGTCTCTGGCCGAAGGGTAGCCTTGATCTGTTTCAAGATATTTAATGGATAGTTGCAGCGGTCAAGTAGGTTTAGGCAGCTGACGACATCGTAAATGATATGACCATTTGCCCAACTTTCAATGTCAATAACTCTGGAGAAGAAGAGATTAAAACAAAGTAAAAATGAATAACAGATCAAGAGAGACAACTCCTGGAGAGAAAGGAAATCTGAAAGCATTAGACACAGACAGGACATCAAATTTACTCAGATGTGACATTTAATAAAGATATGAGTTTTATTTTGAAGCGTGAAGATTCTATGAATCATAAGCAGAAGGACCATAGACGGCAGGGCCTGTGTGCAGAATAACCCCCCAGCCTGAACAGTGAAGTGGACTTGCCCAGGGTCGACCACACCCTTTAAACCAAGGGTTTGATTCTGATGGTGGCACAAGTAGGATCTGAGCCCATAGGTTTGACAGGAGCAAGGAGAAGGACACTCCTAGCTATGGGGGTCTGCCGCCCCTTTCCGGGAATGTTTCGACAGTAAAGTTGACCCGTGATTAGACCACAGGACGTGAACATTCCATAGTTGGTAGATGACTGAGCTCACTATAGAGTTCCCGGTTTTGTTATTTTACAGAGTGGGAAGAGATGGATTCATGCCTTTCCCTAAGGTATTAGTGTGAAGTGAATGCAGATCATCTCAGCCAAAGTTTGAACTCAGCTCACCCATTCCATTTTCCATGCTGCTAACCATTTGGCCACCAGCACCTCTTGACAATAACACAATTTACTATAAAAAGCCAACAGAAATAAATGCACAATCATTTCACCATGTCTTGTACTACTTGTTGTTTGTCATTCTGAAGGTAAAATAAGCTGGCAGGAAAATTCTGACTTCCACTTTCATTAGTGAATCCCGAGATCATACAATTCTCTAATGGAGAAAAGGAAAAAGTTGTCTTTTTGCAATGAGAGGGGAAATGGTAAAAATCCTTGTCGCAAAGTGGCATAGGGTATCCAAATTAACCCAAGAATGTCAGTACAGTATCTTCATCACGTGCTGAGCAGCCAGAAGAAAGCCACATCTTCAACTTGCTCAAGTTTTGACCAGTGGACAAGTATGGATGTGGAGATTGCCTAACCAAGATTTTTGTTTGAACCACCTGCAGCCTACTATCAAACATGAGAAGCACTGCTCATTCAAAACTTCTGAAGTGCAAGGAGAATATCAAATCAGAAAAATGCACATCCTATCTGATGCAGGAATTTCTCTTGATATTCATTGATGTTTATTTGGACAAAAACAGTCCCCTTTCGCATAGAGAAAAATGCTATATGCTACAGCAAAAAACTCAAGAATGGCAGATCTGAAAAGGTATTTAAATGACCTCCATGGCTAAATCAGTCTCTTGACTTGAGTCCAGGCAATTTTGGAACATAGAATAAGAAAAATGTACAGAAAATCTTCTACAAAAGATTTGCTTTGTGTTTTGAATGCAACCTGGTTGCCACAAGAGAAGATAGCAGATCTGATGCCTGAAAAAGTAAAATCTTCAAGATTTGCTTGTGGCATAATAAAGTATTCTTAAACTGTTTAGATTATTGAATAAAGGCTTTTATTTGAAGACAGAGATCTTTATGTACTTTTGTTATGTATCTGTACATATCCAGATTTTAAAATGAATCACAAATACTAAAATTCTATCCAAGCAGATAAAATGCTTTCAATTAGCTGCAATGCGTTTAAATATCAAAAAATTCTCTGAAAACATAAAATTCCTAGCAACAAGCTAATGCACCTTAATCAGTTATATTTGTTTATTCCTGTAGACTCCTTGTGGAGCACAGGGCCGCATTGCGGTTTCAGTAGCAGGTAGGTTTTATGGAGTGGAGTTGCTAGCCCCACGCCCATGATGGACTGTCTTACAAGATTAAAAGGCTCCAACTACCCTACTATTTACCCATAGGTGGGAGGAGTGGATTCATGCCTTTCCCTAGGGCATCAGTGCAAGGTGAACTTGGACGAAACTCAACCGTGCTGGTAAACGCTACGCCACTCTGTACCTCTGCATCTTAATCATTGTTTAAATTTGGACCCTATGAATGTTGTCTACGCAACAGCTTCTTCATTGGTTCACAAATTAAAAATATGAATACAAATGGAAATAATCAAGTTGTCACAGTAAGTATAAGGAATTGTCAATGTATCAAATCGTAATATATACTTCTATGGTTTATTAACACCTACAAAATCCCCCACACTCACGTGAATCCACTTTCTGCCAGTCGACATCGCATCTGGTTAGAGACTTCAGTAACAAAGACATTCTTGAAATGAGTGGCCATATTTTTTGTAACCATTCCATCTCCAGCACCTGAGGGCAGAAATTGTCAAAATATATATTAACAATAAACAAATTTGTAACAGAAAGTTAACCTTTTTAGGGGTGTTGTGCGTCTCCTGCAACAATTTCCTTTTTGTCCTTTAGACAGAAAAACAAAAATTCAGTTTGTATGGAACATTAGATTTCAGAATAGAAAGAGTGTCATATAATTAACAAAAGACCGAAATACCCAAATGTCCAGTAAAGTTGACACATAAATCGAAAGCACTCAGAGAGTGCACACTTCTGCCAATGCCATACACTAACTGAAAATTGAATGAAAATCATTTCAAATATAGCTAAGATGAAAGGGAGGTAACTGTAAGTTTGAATTTCAGTTTTTAGACTATTTTCTTAATATATGAAAAAATATCTCTCAATCGAAAAAAATTCCTGCATCCGCCCCAAAATGTAATTAATTCATCTTTAGCGCATGGTTAACACTTCCACAAAATGTGATTGAAATTCATTGAGAAGTTTTTGAGATATTGTGTGGACAAACGAATACATATAGGGGAGAGCGGGGCTAGTTATATACAGGGGTAAGTTGATACACTGTCATTAGTTTCAATAAGTGATGACAGATGGTGCTAAGCTTCTCATCATGGATAGATTGTGTGTAGACTTGTTTTCCAAGAATTCGATTTTATAGCCTAAATTACAGGTTGAGCTAGTTGTACCACCTTGTAACTGTCGCAATGCCTCAGGTGTTGCGACAGTTTAAAAAGGCTAGTCCAAGAAAGATGCAATGTGGTAGCAACAAAAAACGCCATACAGATATACCAACTGACACAACCTGAGAAGATGAAATTACAAGACTCCCTAGAAAAAAAAAGCAAAACCTGCCAAAGGAACCTGGACATTAAACCGTTTCTGATGAAAATGGGAGAAAAAGAAAAGCTACAAAAGATTGTTGGTGTCTTGCATGCAGTGAAAATTGGTCAAACGCTGTCCTAGGCGAGAAATGGGTGCAGTTTGTTAACTGTAAAGGTTGGGCCCAAAAGGAATGTATAGATGGGGAAGACTCTTTATGCCACCTCTGTGAATGAAAGAATTCTTTTTTGTTCAATTCATGTATAAACATTAAAAACTTTTAACAGAAAAAAAGTTATTTTGTGAAGCTTCTGAATGGGTGGCAAAAATAGTTAAATTGTAAGTAACCCTAAGTACGTAAGTCTCCTAAGGAATTCGTTTTTTTTTTCATTAGTAACAACTTACCTCATGCCATATAACAACATGCCCCACATATGGGGCAAGTTGTTTACAGTTGCCTTGAATGATAATTTCTGTTATATCTCGAGAATGAAGCAATGTATCATTTTTTCTGTTTGGTGTTTATGAAATAAGCATGACCTTCTCACAGCAGAAATGTCTTTAAGCAACCGTTTGTAGTTTTTTAAGGGGGTGCAAAAAAGAAGAATAGTAAAATCGTAACAACTAGCCCCGCTTTCCCCTACCTCTTCCAACTTTGTTGGCAGATGTAATTTAAAAAACCAGAGAGATAACCTTGGATTTGTTGGGGGTCAAATCCTTGGAAGATCCATGCTTTTTCTAAATTATTAAGACAAGTTTTTGCTTCCAATGGACAAAATTTCCAAATGCTGTGCAATTGCAGTGTTGATGAAATTAAACACTACTTTTGTCATAACGAGTAAAACAAAATGGAGCGAAAAAGCAACCGAAATGTACACAGATATTTTCTTGTAGCAAAACCCAATAGAAATTTAGATGAGTGCTTCTTAAACAGGTGAATGAAATTATTTTGGAGGTGAATGAAACTAAAGTGGTGAATGAAACTAAAGTGGGGAATGAAGGGTGAATGACTTAATTTACTCAAATATTTATATTTCTTCTATACTTAAATTAATTTTTTGTGGTAAATATACACAATAAGAAAATATTGTTTCTAAGTTCTAAGACCGTTTTTTTACTAACTTTACTTTATGTAAACTAGAAAAATCTAATAATTTTTCTGTGTTAATATTTTGTCACTCCTTGTTTTCTTTGCATATTTTTAGGATGTTCAAAAATTTGAATAAAATAAACACATAAAAAATGAGTTAATTTATGTTTTTTGCTCATGATACAAAATGAATTCTGTATAAATTATATATATCCTAAATATAAGGAAATTTAGTTCAGAGCGAATTAGATTTTGTGATAAGACTCAAGGGTGATCGTTTAAGAAGCACCGATTTAAACGATGACTTAGAAACAAGCTCAAAAGAAGGAAGAAAGGACTTACCTAAGTCTATTAAGTTCTCACTCTCCCAGGAATCATCGATGCCTAATAATTGTTGAAACTGTGCCTGAGAATAGACATACATGGAGCCTCTTCTCAAGTAACTGGAAAAGGAAAAGGGTTAACAATAATGGAAAGGTCTTAACAAATGTCTCGTACAAAAATTAGAAAATAGAAAAAATAATTTTGAAAAAAAATGTTGTCATTAGCTCAATCATCTTTCAGTTTATTTTTTCATTGTCA
>VCCN01003880.1:11032682-11049066 GCA_006491835.1 Architeuthis dux
GTTGAAGCTCTTTAGCCCTGTAAGGCAGTCCATCTTGGGCATAGAGCTTGGCAACTCCATTCTGTAAAATGTTCTCACATGCACCCCAAGTTGATCAGAAGATAAATAATGTTTCAGAGGTGCAGAGTGGCGTAATGGTTACCAACACAGGAAACGGAATTGGCAGATTGAGTTCAAGTTTCAGCCGAGGCTGTTTACGTTCACTTCACGCTAATGCCCTTGGGAAAGCTATGAATCCACTTCTCCCCCCAGCAATTGGGAAATAGCATGGCAGATGGAGCCCCTTAGCCCTGTAAGACATTCCATTTAAGAGAAGGTTATTTTGACAGAAAAAACCTACAGCTTGGCAGTCACCATAGCTGGTCCCAAGCCCAAGCCTGTAAAAACTTAGTTGTTACTGAAACCGCAGCTGAGTGGTTGTGGTCCTATGCTCCATAAGGAGTGTACAGGAAACAAAACAAACAAGACTTACCCATTTATTGAAGTGTTTGACATAAACCAGCTGAGAAAGGAACGTAGCAAAGCATTCCAAATCTGAGTGAAAACCCAGTCAGCTTTCTGGTAGCAGAGATCCAAAAATTCTTCAGTCTCTTCATCCTGGTACAACAGATAAAACTTGGAATGTAAATCATCGGGGATCCTGCTTAAGTCCACTTCGTACCACTGTGAAAAAAAGAAGATAAAGTCAGATTAACACAAAAGGTCGGATCCCTCCCACAAATTAAAGTGAGCAGAAAATTTTAGATACAAAAAAAAAATGCTGAAAATTAGTGGAGATTTCTTAAGCTGGGATTTATCCACTGATCATATGTTTTTATTTATCCCAGCTATTGATAAAAATAGCAGGGCAGATTGGGCTCTCTAGCCTTGGGAAGGCAACCAGTCTAGGAGAAGGTCAACTCTGATTCCAAACCAGGGAATGGAGCCCCAAGGCTGGTGACACCCAATTTGACATTCTTCCGGCAGCTCCTGCAGCCAAGATGATGCCAGACGTATTGCTCTCTGCTTTCCTCTGGACTACATCAGTGAGGCCAAGAGGGGGATTCTGACGACTGGGCATCCCAGGATCTCCATACACTTCGTCCAGGCATGCGCCCTGGAGGGGACACTCCAGTGTCATTCCATTATCTGTAGAGACAAAACGGAGGCCATTCCATATATATTTATGTACAAATCTACTATAATAATAATACGCCACGTGTATTTGCATCTTTATTTTTTTTCTGTAACACCCCCAATTTAGTGCAATGCTATTTATACAAGACATTAAAACAGTGGTCCTCAAATTTTATTGTATGATGGCACATTAAAAAATATATTGACTTACGCGACAGACCAACTGTAAAAATGAAATTACATTACAGTGGCTTAACAAAATATAAATCCCATATATGCCATCATTTCTGACAGCAGGCACACGTACACTGGTC
Source organism: Architeuthis dux (assembly GCA_006491835.1). Classification (NCBI taxonomy): domain Eukaryota; kingdom Metazoa; phylum Mollusca; class Cephalopoda; order Oegopsida; family Architeuthidae; genus Architeuthis; species Architeuthis dux. The sequence goes on from VCCN01003880.1 coordinate 11,034,113, forward strand.
TTCTATCTATATAATGAACAATGTGATTTTTTTCTGTTTGTTTCTATGTCCGTAACTATAGAATTACTTGTAGGCTAGATAATAGCATTAGAGACTGACACCCCCTTTCTCTAGCAATGGTGTATAAGTACAGCTACGATATATTGGAGTTGGATAAATGGAGATCCGTTTCAGATATAAGGTCAGAAATAAATTATTACAGCTTTCCATTTCTAGGGTGTACTAACAAAGATTTACTATTATTTATATATGTGCTTACACACCTATACAAGAATCAATCTATATCAGTGCTCTTCAACCTGTGCAGTACCACTCATTAGTAGGCGATATAAGCTTTGCGGTGGGTGGTAGAATAATTAATACCTCTCTTAAAAACATGTAAAATTAAAAATCTCAAATTTGTGAGAAATACAGTAATAACTGACCACATAAAAGCCCATTGGTGCATCTGTAAGATTACAAATACAATTTTGACTTTCACGACTAGTAAGATCCTCTCAAACAGTTAAAGAGCACTGCTATGAATCATGTAACAATATAATCCTACATGAAGCCTGACTCTAAAAGAGGGATGTTTTCAAACTAGTAGGAACAAAAAAACTTTCTAAAATCTCTAAAACAGTTAACTCCATTTAGCACTAAAGTCATAAGCTTTAAAAAAATAAAATTAGTGTCAAATATAAAATGTATCTAAAAGTTGTTTTTTTTAAATAATTTCATTTTTGTTGGATAATGCTACTGCTAGTTATATGTAAAAAAATTACTTTCACGAAAATCTAGAATAAAAAATTTAAAGATTGTGTCAGTTAGGTGACATTTTTTTTTTTTATTGACTGGCAGTTTTCAACAGTTAAGAAATACACCACTTTTTATTAAATTTGACTAGTTTTTATCTTCATCCTAATTTTTTAGTTGTTTTTATACAACTTATTAATTCGGGCCAGTGTGTGAGTTTGATTCTCACCCAAGGCTTACTCTTTATTTCCGATTGCGCTGTTATTCGTTGCCATAAAAACAGTGGCTTGAATTGATAAGTTGTATAAAAACAACTAAAATTAGGATGAAGGTAAAAACTAGTCAAATTTAATAAAAAGTGGTGTGTTACAATCCTTCATCCAATAATAATAAAGATTGAGTTAAGAAATAATAATGAACAATAATCAATCATTTTACTAAGTTTAAGTTTGTGAACAGTGAAAGTAAAGATATAGGTATTTTTGCTGAAGCTTTCAGTAATATTTTTATCAAGAGCAAATTTTCAATTTCAGAAAGCTACTGTAGTTACTTAGGCTTTCATACTTTTAAAGTAAAAATACAATTTGATAATTGTCAGTACAATAATTTAAGTAAGAGTTTAAATCATGTTTAAAAAATTAGAAATATATTCATCAACTCAACAGAAGACATCAAATAAAAGGAAAAAAAGAATATTATTATAACAAACAATAGCATTCAAAGTTATTTTTTCAATTTTTTAAAGTTTAATATATTATGTAATCACAGGAGACATAAAAATATTCATAGGTAAACAAAATGCTAAAACGTGTTCTTTTGTTATGACGAAAAAAAATTGTTAAATCACTTGCTGCCTGTCAACTCACCCCACACAAAGACATTTTTTTACTACAAGATTTCTTCACAATAATACCATTAATAAAAAGCTGTAATTATAAAACCCATGTATGTGTGACTCTTGCTCTGACTGACAGTAATAGATGAATAAATAAGATTGGTTTTACTCTTTTTTTAAATCACAATTATTAAATACAGACCCTTTTTCATAAACAACTCTCAAAGTAGTGAACAGTAGGACAGGCAACTTAAATAAACTCTGTAACGTAACATGAGGAGTAGTTCTCATATGATTGTATTATTCTGTTTTTTTTGTATTTTGTGCAACAAAATACCCTCAATATTAAAACCATGTCTCAAAAAAAAAAAAAAAGAAGAAATATGCTGGTGGCTATTTACCAGAGTATCTGAAGGTGGGTTTCATTGGATCTATTACAAACAGTTTCCAATGAGTTTACTGTACCACGAGACATTTTCTAATAAAGTAATGAAACCAAGTTGATTGCAAGAACATCTTGCTACTCAGCATCCAAAAGGTAAAGAAAAGCCTATTGAATATTTTCAAGAACTGTATGAAAGATTTTAAAATTGTCCTACAATGGCTGCATCATTTAAGAAAAAATGCATTAACTGCAGCTTATCATATATCACAACTAATTGCAAGGAGTGTCAAGAACCATAACATTGGAGAAACTTTGATAATAGCCTCTATCAAAGAACTTATCTCAACAGTTATGCAACAGGATTCAACTGAAGTTATAAAAACATTGCTCCTTAGCAATAGTAAGGCGAAGCATTGACAAAGTGGCATTTATTGTTGAAAATAAACTTATTGCTATTCACTATTTTCCATGCAGTTGGAACAGTCTACAATTGCAGATAATAATGCTTTATTAATGGCATATGTACTCTACTTTGATGAAAACAGTACATTGCAAAAAGAAATGTTATTTACTTTATATCCTGTAACAGATACTAAAGCATAATCAATAGTTATTGCTGTAAAATCGTAATTTGCAAAAAATAGTACTCTTGAACAATATTGTTGCATGTACTACTCGAGCACCATCAATGATAGGTCATTTTCGTGGATTTATGGCTCATTTGAAGAAGGAAGTACCAAACATTTTATGTATTTATTGTATGGTACATAGATTACATCTTGTAGGAAAACTTCATTCATCACTAAGCATATTAATTAGGGCTATAAATAAGATAAAACCAAATGTCAGAAATGATAAAATGTTTTGAAACCTTATTTTGAACAGATTATTTTCACATTCTTTTCCAGGAACAGATGTGTAAAACAGTTTTGTAACATTTGGAGGCTTATTGACAAAAATAAAATAGGTTATGACGGTGAAGATTGGAATGATCCTAACAAAAAAACACCTTGAAAGAACTTGAAACTGCAAATTTAGAAGACCTTTGCAAGAGTTTTTTTGTTAAAGAAAAATCAGATTGCATAAGCTAGTTCAATATAAAATTTGCAAGATGCTTAAGAATTTCTTGTAATTTTATGAATTCTTGTTTCAATTAATGACAGAAAGCTAAAGAAGCTAAAAATGATTAAAAACCTCAATTTTTACTCTGAACTTCAAGAACCTTGCAGATCAAGGGAGATAATGCAGACAATTTCCTAATCAAGTAATGAAACATGATCATTTCAATAATGCACTTTTTATACATACATAGAATATATACACAAACAATAATTAAGAAACTAACATCAGAAATCAAATCCGGAATTGTATCAGTCAAATGGTTCGCAAATATTAGCTTGTAAGTTTTTTATAATCAGCCATAAATGAATCAACTTAAAATCTTGTGCCATACTAATCTAAGCTTATTAAAATATTGAACAACAGACAATACTCTGAATAAATGATAAAATTTAAATATCAAATGGTCCACGAATTACAAATTTAACAAATGTCAATAATGCTTGGCATAGTATTTATATGGCTAAAGTAACTGGTGACATTTCTATCAATATTTTCAAGTAGGAGGTGCGAGTGGTGTAAAGGTTAACGGCACAGACAATGAAATCAGAGAGCCAAATCAAAAAAAATCCAGCTACGACTGATTACGTTCACTTTATACTAATGCTCTTTGGAAATACACGAATCCATCTCTTCTCAAGCTATGGGTAAAATAGCAGTGCAGACTGGGCTCTCTAGCCTTGGGAGGCAACCAGTCTATGAGATGGACAACTCTGAATTCATAACCAGCAGTGGACCTAAAATGGCTGGTAATGATGATCCCATTTTTTTAAGTTGTAGAAATCATTTGAAAAACTGAGAAAATTTTGGTATTAAGAAAATACCAAAAATAAACATACCTATTTAACAAGGACTGCAACTTATTAATTGGAATTTTGCCATTCTAGAAAATTTTCCAGGACACAGGTAACAAATATTTGTTGGAAAATGATTATGAAAGCAATTTAGATTTTTAAGATTAAACTTATGAGTTTCAAAACACATCGTAGTTGGACAGTGGTTGCAAGACACCTTCATCGCAAGCTGTTTTTTTCTTATCTTTGAAAATCATTTTTTGTACAATTTTAGCAAAAAGACAAATTCCAGTACAAGCTAAGTATTGCTGTCTCTAAAAAGAAGAGCAATCCTTCCTACAGAGCTAGTAGTATTGCTTTATTTTTGCATCCCATACTCCAATGGGTGCTGTCCCGAATTACCCAACCGTAACCCTACTTCTAAACCTAACGACATACAACAGAAATGTCAGAAATCTTTTGACCATATATTGTTGCACCTTTCTCACTGGTATGTTATGCCTTGAATTGTGTTAAAACAAATGAATAATTACTGCTTGGAATTCATTTCATTGTAACACCTACCATTGTTTTAAAATAAATTAATAATTACTGCTTGTAAATCAGGACCGCAGTCATTGGAGTATGGAATGTGAAAATAAAGCGATACTATTAGCTCTATAGGGACCACACTACTTGTCTCCAAAGTTCTTCATTTTGGTGAAAAGAAAGAAACTGTGATTGAGAGAAATTGGATCCTTTTGAATCATTTCATTTACATTCTTAGACACACATAACAATTAGTCTGGTTGATCTATACCTTTTTGCATTTCTTTTTATACAGAAGTACAGTATGACATTAATTAGTGTGGATACCTGTGGAGAAATCAGGGTTTTTTTTTTTAAAAAAGAGATCGGATTCAGTATTAAAGAAGTTTGAGTTTACAGCCGTAATGCATATTAGAATTTTTACTATGAAAGCAGGAGTTCCATTTAAAATATGCAATTAAAATCTTTTTCTTTTAAATCATTAACAACTAAGATACCAAGTCCTACATGTGTGAAGCATTTCTTCACAAACTAGCTGAACGTGTAATAAACAAAAACGGTATGCAGGAGCCTGTGCAGGTCTGCCCAGGAGTGCGTGATCCCAGGTAGGCTCCTGCACACCCCTGCAAACGAAGGTATTATGGATTGAAAGCAAAAAAAAAAAAAAAAAAAAAAAAAAAAAAAGCAAAAAGCATATCTTATTTTCAGATTAAATATGTATTTTATTTAGGTCTATTTTGCATTTTTTGTTTTGAATCTCATTGTTTTCATTTGTTATTCAACCCAATACATAAAAAGTACAAACTACTATGAAAAAGAAGAAATCAAGTTATAAGAAAATAAGTCGATATTTTCCCAAATTTCTCAGAAAACAACATTTTTTTATAACAGAAGTGACCGAAATATTTCAAAGCCGTATTTTCGTACAACAGATGGAATGTAATAGGTATGAACAAAATTTGTCACTGGAAAGTCAACACCTGATTTTAAAAACGTAATTAAAAATTTTTAAATTCTGTTTAATTTTTTTAGTATTTTTCTACAAATAAATTAGCCAAATATTTTGTCTCTAAGCAAAAAGAAAAACATATTTTCATTAATTATGACTTAAATCTTTTTTATAAATTTAAAATTTTGTAGTTAAAATTCTACCGAAATTTACATAAACAAAAAAAAAAAATATATATATGACAAATACACCCGGTAAATATTTTTTCATCATTCAGCTATATTTAATTATTCATCCATTGTTATAACATATTTATATAAGTTTCAGTCGAAGCACGGTATAGAAAGAATTTTAAAAAATGATACATTTAAAAAATATTGGATTAATCAAAAGAATCCATAAAAGATGATGAAAAATCTTTTTTTTTTAAATATTGAGCGCAAAATTTTTTTTTCCAGATCAAAAGCCTGAATTATAATTAATTGAATAAAACTAAAAAATTGGCAATAAGAAAAATATTTTGCTTAATTTTCCTGAGTTTTTTTTTTTCCATTTGATCAGTTCCAAAAAGTCAACATAAATATTATCTCGAGGGATTTATCTGTAAAATGTGTAAAATCAATGAAAGCACCAATTATAAATAAAATGAATCATCAAATTAATAAAGGTGGGTTAGAAATCACATGAAAAAAAAAATTATTCTTCTCCGAAATTTGGATTGGAAAATTCTTTAAAAAAGATTTGTGCCAGATTTTTAAAAATCAAGGTATTTTGCATCATAACATTTTTTAAATGCAATATAACCATTTTTTGTTTACTTAAAAACAACTTTTCACAGAAAGGTAATAGCAGATTTCCAGTCTTTCTTTAAAAAACATATTTTTAAAAAATAAATATTGAGAACAAAATTTTTTAGATGCGTCCAACGCATCTCAATAAGACACTTTTTGGTCAGTCTATCCCTAATACGGTAAATATCGATTTTCTCAATTGTATCCTGTTGGATTGATATGGAACTTGGTCCAGACCTCCAGTTGAACCTTCCTCATCTTCCCATTCCTCCTCTTCTTCCTGCGTCTGCTACTATATGACAACTAGTAACGCTAAATATCACTTTTCTCAGCTGTATCGTGTTGGATTGATATGAAACTTGGTCCAGATCTTCAGGTGAGGCCCCCTCATCTTTGTTCTCCCTCCTACTGCTCTTCCTCCTCCTACTACTACTACCACAACTAGTGATGCTAAATATTAATACTATCAGCCGTATCATGTTGGATTGATATGAAACTGGGTCCAGACCTTCGGGTGAACCATCCTCATCTTCATCCTCCTGTTACTGCTAACACAACTATCAATTTTCTCAGCTGTATCATGTTGGATTGCTATGAAACATGGTCCAGACCTTTGCATTAACCATACCCATCTTCCCCCCGCTACTACTACCTTGAACTTATGGTTCTTTTTTTTCTTTTCTTTTTTATTAGTATACGTATTCGGTCGCGTCAAGTTCCCCCCCCCCCCAGTCTGTCCATAAGATATCGCCAAAAGTACTCAATGGATTTCAATGAAATTTTGTGGAAGGGTGGGCAATGGAATAAGGAAGAGAGTAGTAAATTTGGGGGCGGATCCAGGAATTTCTTTTTCCAATTGAGAGATATTTTTTCGGGGTTTTTTTTCCTACATTTATATATGCTCATGACTGTCCACACAATATCTCCAAAAGTGCTCTATCAATGAAACTTTGTGGAAGAGTGAACAATAGCCTATGGAAGAAGTGATTAATGCACATTTACCTCCTCTCCATCGTAGTTATATGTCCACACCACATCTACAAAGGTTCTCAATGAATTTCAATCAAATGGTGTGGAAGAGTGGACAATAGGCTATGGAAGAAGTGATTAAATTTTGAGGCGGATCCATGCACAATTACTTCCTCTGACAATGGCATTTGGTAGGGGTATGCGCTCTCGGGGTGCTTTCTAGTTTCTGGTGTCGATTTTCCGGTGAAATTTTTGTTTGTAGAAGGGTTCAGTTACATCGTAAATAGAACCTCCCCCTAAAACCTAATTTTATTTTATCTTTATCAAAACTGACTCGTTACCTTTGGGGACGTAGGTGTTATTGATTGTGCATTGATTGAAAGCACAAACAATTAAAAAAAAATTTTTTTTAAATCTTTAATACGGTTTTCGGGATTATCCGCTAAATCCAATCCTCGCCAACCCGAAGTTGTAGAAAAGTAGATGAAATCCAATATTTAAGTAGTTTTCACTTTCAGTTATAAATATTTTTTAGGAAAAAAAAAGTGCTGAATTTGAAGAAAAGAAAAATACAAAGAAAACAATTTTTCTCGATAAAGAAAGCGAATTAGATAGAAAATTATTGAATAATTGAAATAAGAGAACAAAACACAAATAACACCTTTTTTCATGTATTAATTACTTAGGTACTTAAATTAATTACTACAATTATTTACACGGAAATGAATAGAAACACCAAAAAAGTCACTGTCACTCATGAGACGTACTCACGACCACGTACATATGTGTGTTTGCTACTTCGATGTTTTTGATCATCCTTCATCCGGATGTAAACAGTCCGCATGAGCCGAGACCGTGTATAAGGATAACTGAGCGTGTTGGTCATGTTGCATTCTGAGACGGTCACTAACTTCAAAAGCAGAAAATAAAAGGCGAATGCAATGAGAGGAACCAACAGCCGGTCAATTGGAAGCCATTGCGTCAACATACTATAGAGTGGAAGCACTGACTCCAGAACGAGGCTCGACCTAAGCTGCTAGAGCTGCCATATGTAGAGGGGCAAAGTTAATTATAACGGGGCATGTTGTCTTCTGTACTGCTGAGAAGTACGAGTGATGATTGATAAGTTCGTAGTCTATGGTACAAGGGCATGAGTTACACAGTTCCAACTAAATTCACATACAGTTAAACTCTTTGAATGGTTATATAGAAAATTTGAAGTTCATTACTGTTTTGTTTTTTTTTACCCCAAGACAATTGAAACTTGAAACTTGAGTCAGCAATTTGAGCAATTGTTGAGAAAATTGACAATACCCCCCATCGTTCAACACCACCAGAGTTGCCGATTTAGCGAGTTTCGCGCTATATTTATTGTGTTTCTTGTGTTGGTAGTGCAAAAAAGCGATAAATTAGCGCGTTTACTCTTAAACCTTTTGGCCATTTCTAGCCATTTAGCGGTTTTTAGTGTATTTTTGGCTGTTTTAAAAAAATTTAGCGCTTTTTGGCAGTCAAATTGCGCGAAAGTATTTTTTGAATCGGCAACACTGTTTAACACTGTAATTCAGCTGCCCACTTTTTAACCATGCTACAGGACAGGGCGGTACCCTTCTTTCTTTTTGTCGCCAACATGTCATCGTGGATCCCCTTTCCTTTAGGTGATAAGGCCAACCCAAGGGTGATATTGTCCATTTCTCAACAATTGCTGACTCACTCATATGACTCTCAAGTTTCAATTGTCGGGAATAGAAAAGATAAAACAGTTATGAACTTCAAACAAATTGTCTGCGTGATCATTCAAAGAGTCGAACTTATCAATCAACCTTCGTATTTTTCACCGGCCGGCGTCAGAGGTCGGTGAGCCCAGATAAAATCAGTAATGCTGATTTTCAAGGTAGACAGGTCCTTCCAACATAAAATGCCATCTACCTACTTCAAATTTGCTCCTGTTTGACCCTTTGCGTTAGAATTGAAGTTCTACTTTAACTAGCTGTTTGTTTCGTGTTTCACTTAAAGGATATCTTAAGCTCGAATGGTAGTGGGTCATCATTGCTGTTATTCATCTTGGAGCTTAAATATCCACTACGTACTGAGGTCTTGTTAAATGTTATTGCTGTAAGATACTGTACTTTCTACTGGTGTGAGAAGACACGAGAAAAATTGTACACATATTTGTGATAGTACTTTTGGATAATCCTGCAGTTTAGGCACATTTTCAGCAACTGCTTGACAAGTTTTAGCGTCCCAAATTGTGAGGGGATTGCAAACACAAATGCAGAATTACAATTGATATTATTAAAACACGAAAAATACAGACAATACGAAATAAATAAAGATTTCTAATACAATGTTTTGTTTACTCACCCTAATTGAGGCTATTTCTAAATTTAAATGTTTTTAATTTAATTTTAGAGGAATTGGTGGAGTTCATTGTGTAAATTTACGAAAGGGCACGAATACAGATAAAACGAAACAAATAATTTTGATTTTTAATTTTAAAATGTTTAATTTAATTTTAATTTGACGAAAGGGCATGAATCATAAAACGAAACAAATAATTTTAATTTTTAAATGTTTATTTTAATTTTAAATTGACGAAAGGGCACGAATACGGATAAAACGAAACAAATAATTTTGATTTTTAAATATTTAATTTAATTTTAAATAAGAAATTATACCTGATATCTTTCTGTGATCATCTTTAAAAACACAGAGAACACATGTAGATTTTTGTTTCCACATTGGTTCTCTCTCTCCACATAAATTCATTTAAATATGAATTTAAAAAAGGGCTTCACTGTTCCCACTCTGGTTTATTAATATATTTTTCCTCCTCCAGAGAGATTCAATCGACTGTGTGTGGATTAGGGTCCACACAATTTTGGTCATGTATGATTACCTCAAAGGTTCTTTTGAATAAATTGTTCGTTTTTAGTTGTGTAATAGTAGTGTTAATGTAAATTTTGTCATTTTAAAAAAATTCTTTGCTGGAATATGGGCGGCGTTGTATTGAAGATATATTTGAAGAGATAAAAAGTCACCAAGTTTCAACTCGAAGTTTTTACCTCTGCCAAAAAACAGACCTGTCAAGGTTTAGAAATTCTAAAATTTCCTTAAAATATTTCATGGGATTATGTTGTATGGTTTCTGCGGTAGGCTGTCACATACAGAACAGGCAGACGGGCGGACAGACATTTTGGGAATTATAAGAAGATAGTCCGAAATATTGAAATGACTCATGTTTGTCCATACAATATATCAAAAAGTCTTTTGGAAGGGTGGGCCATAGGCTAAGGGGGATTTGATTAAATTTTGGTACGGATCCAGGAATTGTTTTCCATTGAGAGATATTTTTCATATATTAAGACAATAGTCCGAAATATGGAAGATTGGTTTTGTATTTTCGGGGCAATTCTGGAGAAGTTGCGAAAATTGTGAATTTTCCCTGGAAGCTGCAAGTTTTGACGGCGGACTGGAAACAACTTTTTGGTTTTATATTTGTTTCAAGATAAATAGACTGCTGTCCTTTTAGGTCAATTTATAACCCAAAGTGATGTATAAAATCAGCGCCTGAAATGATGTAACAGGATATATATCACTTGCATAGTGAACCCCCCCCCCCAAATAGGTTTTCTCTGGTCCTTAATTAAAAACAAGACAAAATAATAAAAACACATATTTGGCTGGACACCCAAGTTAGAAATTCTTATCATCGCAGATAATGAGAATTTCTTTTAGGCACATTGCTTCAATAATCAACAAATAGAGTAATATGATACTCATTGTAGACACTATGTCTGTAAAAATGTAACAGATACATACAGAAGAATGACATGACTGTATTACTATTGATATAACTTATGTCATTTATTATTTATCCAATTAAGTTTTAAAGGTGTGACAAAAACCAGGCCGAAAGCTACGATTTGGGCAATTTACACCCACACACACCCTTTTCAATAAAAAGGGCACACAACATCCAGTTTTTGTCAGATTTCTCTCATGTCTACCTGTGGGTAGATATGTGTATTTTTCTTTCCATATCACAATGCGCGCACCTATTTCGATTTACGTACATACACATACATACGTTCATAGATACATACAAACTAACGCATAGGTTTAAGAAACCAAACATATGACACATATGCATTTTCATCAACATTTGTATTTACAATGAAGGAACTTTATTCTATAACGAATTAGTAAACTCAATCTATAAAAACATATTTCTTTTTCTCCTACACTAATGAGAACTTGACTTTATTTGTTGTGTAATGCCGGTATTTCTTCTCGCCGATGTGAGGGGAGACGTCTTGTTCCGGGGCTGAACATTCTGTGGGGGGAATAAACTCAGAGAAAAGCTCGCACACGTGGCGGGAGAGAAAGACGACACAATTCATTATTTTCAAATGAAAATATGGGTTCGTTTTATTCCCGTTGATAGCTACGATTCCGGGCCGATACGCGGATCACTTTGAGGCATTGAATTCTGCTTCAGTTAAAATTCTAAACGAGTGGTCACTTTACTGAATGACTACCAGTGATGGTAGTAGTTCAAAAATCAAGGCGCCTGGTTTTCTCCTCCTACTCCCTCCCTCGATCCTTCACACTGACGGGTGAAGAGCGAAGCTCTTCGCTTGTTGACCTGTTGCTACTATCTGTCGGATTCTAACTAACTTTAAACTGCCGCCTGATTTTAAATCGACGTCCTAAAAAACCCGGCGAAGCTGATTGGTCGGACGTATTCCCTTTGTTCTGACTGCGTTTTCTATTTTCTAGCCTCGGGAATATGATATGGCACTTTGGTCACGTACTGCCTAAAACGTGCGAACAAGCGAACACACACAACCAGAGTGTATTTCATTACATATTACTATTGATATAGCTTATGTCGTTTCTAATAAACATCTTGTTACGTTAGCAATGTGAGTTTATCTGGTCCTCTTACTTTTTCGGTTACTGTGGCGGGAATCAATATTTGCTTGCCACTGTCCACTAGAAAGTTCCAACCGGTTGTCCTGCCAAATATCTACTTATATAATACACCACATGTATGTCTATATTTTTTGTCTTTAACATTTGTCAATGGACATGACTATTAAATGCTAATTATAGAGAAGTCTCCCTTACTAATTTTTATTTTTTTGCAAATGCGTAACAAATCCAGGTTAATTCTGGTTGAACATAAACAAGAAAATGCAGAGCAAACATAAATGTTTTCGATATTTTTTAAGTACAATGTAATTGCAAAAGTCTGTTGGCTTACTTGTTTCCATGAGTTTTGTGAAACTTTCATGGAGGTCTACATGTGTGCGCTTTAGTACCGAATTTCTTGATACTAACAGTATGACTCAACTGTTTTTGACAATTCTTCGACCTGCTTAACCAAAGATTCAATTTGCTTATTATTTGCTTCGATTAAAGTTGACAAAGAAGTCCTATATAGGTAACACTAACACTTGAAATAACCACGCCTGCTGGCAGTATATCAATTATGTTATCAGCAATTTCTGCTAGCTTGTGTAGTAATATGGTATATAGCAATATGTATGTGTGTGAGTTTCAAATGTGTGTGTGTATGTTTATGTTACAGTACATAGACCTGCATGTATGTATATGTGTGTGCGTGTGTGTGTTAAAATAAGTGTTTGTATGTGTGGAATCTGGTCATTTGCCAAAGGTAGAAAAATACATTAATCACAGTATGTGTCAGTGAAGACTCTGCCACTGATAAGATTTTTAATAGTGCCCAGAACTTGGACTTTTCATCTTGCTTAAAAGTAATTAAATAGATAGAGAAGATCCTTGGAGGCCTCCCATTGATTGGTTGAAATCAGTCAAAGGATCTTTGAAAATAGGCGGGAAGTTTGGAAGAGAAAAATTCAGCAGTTCTGTAAATGGAGATAATATTAATGTGATTAGGACTCCAATTATTAAATATATCTGACTCCATTGAAAGTTAATGGTATAAACAATAACAAGGATCGTAGCGTGGTAATCTCTAGATAGCATAGTGCTGTAAGTAAGCTAATATTAGCAGCGTTAGTAATAGTAGTGGTAATAGCCTTAAGGGTCAGACTGCCGTAAGTGAGCTAAAGTGCTGATGATAAAGGAGAGAAAGAAAGAGTAATGATAGCGATATGCACTTGAGATCTTTCTTTCTCTGCTGTTCCGGCAGTAAAAGGAATTATGCATATATGATGCAAAGGATTGCAAGTAACGTTGCATGCAAATAATAACTGCAAATACTTTGTAACAATAATAAGAAGTATATTTATTACAGAAGGCATAACAATAAGGTAATTCTCAGCTATAGAGAAGAAGAAGAAGAAGAAGAAGAAGAAGAAGAAAGAATGCATTTAAAGAGTTTGGTTTACTATTTAGTATGTGTCCATAGTTTGTTGAAGATGTTAAGGAAGAGGGTGTTTGTATGAATGCATACATACGTAATCAAAATTTGGAACAGCCATAGACTTGTTTAGGCAACAAATCTGGAACTGAACAAAGAATGAAAATAGTTTGTCTTCTTATAGGAAGAGGTGAGTGGAGGATGTGTGGCTTGTCAAAATGTTGTGGTTTGGAATGGATTTCATCAAAGCTCCAAGGTGAAATGGTTGATGACGAGGTACAAGGTTTTTCCAGACTTGTTGTCTACAAAGGGTATCGTGTTTCGAGTCAAGTGCTATTTTTCCATGTTCTGTAAGTTTGTTATCTAAAAGTACTGGTGGACATATAACTTTGTTTCTGGGAATATTGAGAACTTGGGTGTTCTTAAGAAATATATGTATGTCAAGTGCTTTCACTTGATGACCGGAGTGTGTGAGTGCAAAAATGCATATGTATCCATTACAGTTCTTGAATGGAAGCCCGGCAGAGCAGAGGCTCTCAAGCTATCAGATGGCAGTACCCAGTTGAAGAGCAAGAAAGAAAGAAAAGTGAAAGAAAGGGTTTAAGCTTTATTAGAGATTATAATAATAAGATTCAGGAAATGATGCCTGTTTTCAAAGATTTAAAATATTTTTAGCAACTGTTTGCAACTGCACGCCTCTAGTAGGGCTGTCTTTACAGAAGCAGTGTCCCATCCTACAAATGACTATAATCAATAATTAAACCAGGTATATTAATGATACATGAGGACTCTTGTGTTTATTTCCTGGCATGTTGCATGTGTGCACTTCCCTTACAGATCAGAAGTTGCAATGGGCAGAAATGCACGTTGGTACTTTCAGATTCTTTCCTCCTCCTCGATTTTCGACACAAGATTTCATCATCTTCGTGGGACAGCTCTGGATTTAATTTGTGGTCGCTTGGAGATTTACACAGCGTGTGTAAATGAAATGCATATGCAACACTCATCCAAAGAGGCACCATCCTCTGTGGACGCTAAGACAGGTTGTAGCTTTTGGGGCATTCTCTGTAGGAATATGTGTGGCAAAATTCCATCATATTGGTGTGTACCTGATAAAATGAGCAGTCGACTCAAAAGATGCGAAGGACTCTCAGCATCTCCATTAAGCAATTGCTGTAATTTCTTTTGCTTTGAAATTGACGTGCACAGAACTATTTCAGGGAAACCTACAGAATGTTGAGGATTAAATTCCATGCTTCAGTTGCAATATCGAGTGGTAAAGCCGCAGCCGTGTAATTTTCTTAATTGTGATATAACAAGTGTAGTCTCGATCTGTGCAAATCATTTTGCTGGATCGGCAGTTGAAAATGGCAGGAAGAGGTCCATCGCTGCAGCCACCGATGTAACAGAGTGTGCATGTACGTGTGTATTTGTATGGCAGAGTGGTGAAACTTGATATGCCCCAGTCATAGTATTTTGCCTGGATGGCAAAACCAGAGT
>VCCN01003880.1:11056428-11067308 GCA_006491835.1 Architeuthis dux
AGCAGAAATCGCCAATGATTGAAATCACCAAAAATGTTTTCGAAGAATGGCCTATAATTCTTATTGTGAATTTTTATTAACTTTGCATACTCTGTCATCTAATTTGTTTTGAAACACTTCACTAAATGAAACCCAGAAAGATATGGAGGATAGGTCACTTGAATTTTGTTATGATATACTGTATGCTATGAAATAAAAATATGCCTCATATTTTTGTAACCAGTTTTTCGAGTCCTTCTTTCTTTCTCAAGTTCACGATTTCCCTCCCGCAAACGAGCAACCTATGACGAGACATCCCATGTCGGCAGAACAGTGTAAAGGGCTATACAACAATTTTATCTCTTTTGATAAAAATGAATGACTAATTCAACTTAGTTTCATCTTTAAGAAGTTCTTAATTTATTGAATATTTCGGAATAAATTTATTTTGTTTTTCAAGTTGTAAACAAATATGTACTAAACTTTAAACACTATATTTGCTACCAATCATTTCTATTTTTATTATTGTGGTTAATTTTAATCTAATATATGAAACTTTAACCTTATCCATCTGTATGTATGTGTTTCCACCCCTTGAAAGATGCATGGCACTCATAACTGTAGATGATGGAAATGGGAGATTTGTATTGGTTATCACAGTATTTTAAAGGTTCCAAATTAGGGCTCAAATTTATCTTTCTTGCCATAAAATTATGATAAGGAAAGGGATGATGATGATGATTATTATAAGGAAAGTGCTGATGATGATTATGATAAGGAAAGTGATGATGATGATGATGATGATAAGGAAAGTGATGATGATGATGATGATGATAAGGAAAGTGATGATGATGATGATTATAAGGAAAGTGATGATGATGATGATGATTATGATAAGGAAAGTGATGATGATGATTATGATGTTTTCACTTGCAAATAAAAAGTAAAACAGAATTGGTTCTAATCAAAAGGATACAAATGTACAAAATGATAAGTTTACTGTTACTAACATCAACCAAAACTGTCACCATAGGTTTCTTCAGTTTTTAAGTTGGTCTGGCTGCTTGGCTCATGCATACAGGCTGCACCAATGGAGCTAG
This sequence comes from Architeuthis dux, assembly GCA_006491835.1. Taxonomy (NCBI): domain Eukaryota; kingdom Metazoa; phylum Mollusca; class Cephalopoda; order Oegopsida; family Architeuthidae; genus Architeuthis; species Architeuthis dux. The sequence goes on from VCCN01003880.1 coordinate 11,057,508, forward strand.
AGGGCTGAAAATTTTTTTTTGTTTTTTAAAATTCATCCCCTAAATAGGTTTTTAGTCGGGGGTTCAATTTGCAATATAAGTTTATGCTAAATTGATCCCTTAGTTTGTGTCCGGCAACATTCATGCTTGTTTTTTAAAATTCAGTCTTTTTTAGTGATCACTGTACAATAAAAGGCGAGAGTAAGTTATTCATTGATCACGCATTTTTCAAATTGTTTAATTGATTACCCCCAACATGGCATGCTGCCAAAAGACATTGGTCACATGACGGTTTCTATTGAGTGACTGACCAGACCTGTTATTCTCAATGTTTCGACTATTATTTCTTTCATCTTAATTTCAGTTGCTTTCTATCGCAACTCTCAGAACGTCATTCTACAGTTGCCAGTAAGCAATGTGGATCAGAAATAAAAAATAAACCCCTGGCCAGACTCAAACTCGCATCCCTTTATCTCGAGAAGCCTGTATCACACAACAGCTGCCTTGCTGATTAGGCCACAAAGACTTTCTGGCTGTGGTTATTCAAATCTAACCATATAACTATTCCTTACTAGTTGAAAAGTTAATAATTGACATTGTTTCATCTAAGAAATTGGAAAACAGGTCTGGTTAGTCACTCAATAGAAACCGTCACATGACAAAGTCTTTTGGCAGCATGCCGTGTTGGGGGTGATCAATTAAAAAATTGGAAAAAGGGGTGATCAATGAATAAGTTATTTCTCTCGCTTTTTGTTGCATCACTAAAAAGACTGAATTTTCAAAAAACGTTTGAACATTGCTGGACACAACTTAAAAAAATTACATTGTAAACTTATTGGGTGAGGGTTAATTTAAAAAAACAAAAATAACTTTTTTCTAAACATAATAATGAGTAAATGTTTTGGTTGACGGTTTCTAATATAATATTACTATTATGTAAAAAAAAAAAATGTTGATATATCAGGTTAGGAAAATAAAAAATAGCTATATGGTTTGTAGCGGACTCTGCCTAGGTTCTAATTAATGAAGCTTCTGATTCTAAGAACTCACTAAGTAGAATCAACTACAATTTAATATTTTGGATTTCACCATTTGTAACTGAAAAAAGTATAGAGTATGATTAGGCTCAATCAGCATCACATGGCTCTGTGATATCATAGTTAGTTGAAAGTGTGAGAAAAGGTTTTGGCATTGTTCCTTTAGCTTTCCTCTCCTTCTAGTAGCAGCTAGCAAAGAGGATAGTAAGCAACAAATGATAAACAACTGCTTAAACAACATTCTCCAAATATATTGCCAGTGCTGCTGCTAAGGTGAACAGGGTGCTAGGACTGATTAAGCATACCTTTTCATATATAGACAAGGACTCATTCCTTATACTATATAAGACTTATGTCTGTCCACACCTTGAGTACCGTGCACAGGCCTGGTCACCGTACTTGGAGAGAGATAAAAATCTTTTAGAAAAAGTTCAGAGACGAGCAACTAAGTTATTACTGGAATTAAAAATGATGAGTTATGAGGATAGTCTAAAAGTGTTAGGAGTAACATCATTAGAAAATAGGAGGGATCGCCGAGACGTAATAAAAATGTTTAAGATTATGCGTGGTTTAGAAGTATTTTTTTACTAGAAGGAGGTACAAGGGACTGAGAGGCCACACAACTAGAAGTAGATTGAATATCAGAAAATTCTTTTTTAGCAATAGAGTGGTGGGACTTTGGAATAGATTACCAGAATATGTAGTGCTATCAATAGATGTAAATGATTTTAAGTAGAATTATGATGTTTATTACACCACCGCAAAGGTTTAAAGCCCTAGATATTGTGTATATATGATTGTTGTGTGTGCTTGTATATACTAATTGTATACTTTTTTTTCACACTAAAATAAAATGTTATGTGTCTTTAAAAGGAATGCAAAGAACAAATGGTTTTTAACAGTAGTAAAAGGCATTTGAAGTTTATATACATATTATTTACAAATTGATATGTTTGGAAAAAAGAGTTTATGTGCATAAATGGGGTTTTACTTTTAAAGTTTGATAAAAAAATACATCAAAATTTGTGGTCATACAAATGTTTGTACACGTTAAAAATGTTTGTTTGACATGTGAAATAGAAAAAAGATGTTGTTGATGAATTTAATGGATACATCTTTTAAAGTTCATCAAGGAGCAAAATGTTCTGCTATATTTGTGATAAAAGATAATGTATTGTTGTGAATAGCATAGTCATGTTAATGTTCAAATGCTGACTGAATAACAGTTCAGAATTCATTATTTATAGCTTTTTAGAGGCTCCAGAAATGATTGTTTTTGGAGTCTGGTTTCCTTATTTTCATTGGTTCAAAAATATTGCTTGGTTTATGATGATTGGTCAGATCTTATTTTTATGGTTGGCGTCAAAAATATTGTTGCTGTTTTGATTCTAACCCCCCCCCCTCAAATAACTGCTGTTGGAATGTCTCCATGGTCTAATCAGTAAGGCAGCTGTCCTATTAAGACAGGCTTCCCGAGGAGTTTCCTGCGTTGAATTATCAAAAGTTAATTCTAATAGTCAGCCTCCAGCACAAATTTCAATTGTTGATTCATGGATCCAACGATTCACATAAATACAATTGAAGGAAATTGGTCATTGTGCAAATACAAGTTTCGTAACATGAGAGGCACGAGCGATGAATTGTTCAACACTTATCTACAGGAGCATATGCAGAGAAAAGATTTTCAAAACAAACAATGTATTTGGAAATTTTTTATTCTGGGTGTGACATTGGCAAAGAATATTGAAAAATGTCAATTAAAATTGTAATAAAGTTGGGTGATGTTATAAATGTGTTGTTTTTTTTAATGAAAAAAATAATTATAATAATTTAAAGCAAACTTATCCAGTGTTGATTGTATAGTGTTTGCATTTAGTAGTTCATTGATAAATTGTTCATACTCGTAATGCTTTTGAAAATCTGCTGATCTATGTTGCACACCCCGACGAAGTACTTTTAGTGCTTCTCGCATTTGGGCATTGGTTGGAGGAGCTTCTGAATTTTCTTCTTCTGGATTTGGTTCATTCTCTTCTTCTAATTTAGAGTCTACATCGGTAACAGCTGGACATATTTCGGCACTTTTTTCCTCACTGTGAATGTGTTTGTACACAATATTCTCTCGCTTTTTCCACCTTGTAAGCCATCCTTCAGTTGCTGTGAAGTTTTCTTTACCCATTTCTTTTGCAAACTCTTCCGCTTTTTGACGTATCAGTGCATCATTAATCGAAGCATTCTTGTCACGAACGTCGCCAAACCAAATCTTCAATGCTGACTCGACTTGTCTATCTTTACCGGATCGTACTCTCTTGCGATCTATGTTCTCAGTGGTGAGCGCAGATTTTTCAATGTCCAATCTGTTTTTTAAAATCTTACACAATAGTGGCTGTGAAATTTTCAAATGAACAGCGGCACTACGCTGGCTCATTTTGGGCAACTTATCATAGCACCCCAATAGATTTAGTTTTTCTTGAAGAGATAAATCTTTACGTTTTTTATTTGATTCTGTCATTATGACGAGGGGTGTCTTAATAACCGTCTACACAGCATTGGTTCTCAAACTGTGTGCTGCGTCACAATAGTGTGCCACAACTTTTCCAAATACAAAAACATGTACAGGTATACCTTGATTAGTGCGGTTAATGCGTTTCAATATTTTCCGTACTGTTCTCAAGGTCTTAATAATTTAATGTTGTTTTTTTCCAGCTTATACTTTACATTAAATTGTACAGCAATAACATAACCGTACTACATCAAAAGCCGCACTATTCAAGGTATTCCTGTGTTTCGAGCCTTGAACGTGTCCAGTATAGGTATGTATATGTCTGTCCCGCTTCCACCACAAAATTGCCAATGTAGTGGTTTTATCGCAAGATTTTGTGAGAGCTCAATCTTTTTACCGACAGATGAAATCAAAAGGGAAAGGGGGGTGACGAGTAATATCAGTAATAATGTTGATATAAAAGTTTCGTTCATCGACAACTGAAATGTTTTTGTCTAATTCATTTCATATTTACAGTTGGTGTGCCGCATAAGTCAAATATATTTCTTAGTGTGCCGTCATACAATAAAGTTTGAGCACAACTGGCCGGTATTCAATTTTAAATACACTTTACCTGAAAACATTGGTACCGATACCCGGAACTTTACATGAGATATTTTGTGCGGAATCAACCAAGTAAACGAATAATGATACTGCAATTAAAATTCCATTGAATAATTCATTACTATTTTTTTTACTAATAAATAAAGTATAATTATATTTATTTGTGTTAATTTTTACAAAACAAAAAAAGAAAGACGGAAAAGAAATTGGCCGGAAGTGTCTAAAAAAGCGAGGTTTGCAATTGCGCAGTCTGAAACTTCCTTTAATCGGCGTACAGCCAAAATGGTGAGTAGCTGTCTTCTTCGCGGAGACTAAATTCTACATTTTTTATCAGTTTTACCTCTTAATTTTACTTTTTATATATTCTAAAATGTTTCGTTAAGCTTGATTAATGTAACGATATATTTATTTTTAGTGAATGCGCTTTTTTTTAATGTTTAATTTGATTAAACGAACTCCTCGTGTCTCTTAATCTTCACATGGGCATTTCCAATATGGCGATTTGAATTTTTGGATATCATAAAGATGTACTATCTTCCTTTTAAGATAAAACTTCTTTCCACACTTTTTAAAAAAAGTTTAACACTTTTTTTTTTTTTTTTAAAGTTTTGGTGCAATTTTAAACCTAGTAAAATCTTTGGATCAATAAAAATGGCTATTAGAATTGATTATGCTCATGAAAATTGTGTCACGTGGATTCTTTTTTTTTGTACAAGAAGAAAAGACTTATTTTCTAACCGAAATACCTCTATGCTTTCTGATCGTGTGGAACTAGTGTGTCGTCTATTTAGATGGTGAAGATTCTTTAGTTTATTATTTCATTAAAAAATGGCGAGAAAAAACTTGTTTGGCTAACAATCACCAAATGGCGTAAAAAGAAAACGTGAAGCACATGGGAACATTAAATTGAAATAAATTGTTCGTCTTCCACGTGGAAACTAATTGACCAGGGATTTATCGCAATGTTGAAAGTAAAGAAAATATTCTGTCAATTTTTTTCTTTTAATTTAGTAATCGAAGTTCAAACAGTTTGAACATTCCCTAGAATTTTTAGCTCCATTCCACGTGTCTGATTTCAAGACTTTTCACTGAAACCCTTATAAAGGAAATATAGGATTGATGACAATTTATATTTGGTAAAAGCATTATAATTTCAATATAAACACCTTTTCTTTTTAAAGGAAAATATACATCGTAAGAAGGTAGCTTTATTTAAAATTGTATAGATAGCATGAACGTGTTATTTGATCGAAATTCATTTAAAAGAATCTCATGAATTTGTTTAAGATTGATTTATTTAAAATACGTTTAAACCATATATTCAAAGTAAACAAAATTATATTTTCGACTGCCTTATGAAATCTAAGGATAGATTCACAAAATGAAACTTCAGTTGAGTTTTTTTAATATTTAAATTTGAAAAGCCATGAACCAAATTTGTATACGGCTTCACTAATTTTACATTGTTTAAAATGAATTCTCTAACTTATTAAAACTTGTCAATTTAAAAAAAAAAATTGTTAAACTGAATTAGGAATTACATGCATTAATTCAGAGGCTGATTATTTTGGTGGTGTTTTTTTTTTTTTTTTTTTTTTTTTTTTTTTTTTCTCCAACAATATTTATACGTTAAAGTTAATATCTGCATTGTAACGTCTTGAACTGTCATTTTTATAAAAATCAAATGTTCGAAGTAACATTTTATGTTCACGATTAAAACTGTATTAAATGACACTATTGGGGGTGTGTGACGTTGCTAGTAAGTAATTTGTTGCTGTGTCCATTAAATTATTTGTTTTTGTCTTTGCATTGTCTAATCTTATTTTAAATATTTATTTTCCAGGTCTTCAATAAGAAATTAGTTGAAATAGGCCGTGTGGCCTACATCGTCACTGGCCCTTATGCTGGTAAATTGTGTGCCATTATTGACATAATTGACCAGAACAAAGTAAGTCGAGACATTGAAATGTGTTCTTTTTAATTATCAAATTCGTTGAAAGTTAGCATTGAAGATTTTAATTTTTAAGTAACTTATCTAAACCTGAATAATTTTTATCCATTATAAAACTTTTTAGATTGATTTTATTTAGATATGTCTTGGTCACCCTTATAAGTTTTATAACTATTTGGTCTTGTTTGAAAGGTTTCTATTCTTAAAAAGATGATTGTGTAAACTTTGTTTCCAGAACATGATGAATTGAATGGAAGTGCCGTCTGATCCTGAAGGAAAGATAATTTTCAGATCTGAGATTCTGGATGCAATATCTTAATTATCGCTTTTTAGTGTCTAAAAGAACGACTTACTGTTTGTGTATTTGGGAATTGTTGACAAGACTGACATTATTTCATATTGAAAACGTATCTTTTTTTTATTTTTTTTTTTTTAAATTCTTACCTCCACTAACGAAGAAAGAGGTACATGTATTCACTCGTGTCTGCACACTATCTTAAAGTTCTTAATGAATTTCAATGGGGGGGGGGTGACCATGTGCAACAGAAATTAGTTTTCGATTGAGATAGTTTTATTATTCTGCAGCAGAGGTTTTAAAAAAACAGCAAAAGTAGGATTTCTGCAGGTAAAAATGGTAGATTTGAATTTTAAGGGAAGTTACTCAATAGTGCTTTATAGTCTATGCCATGACTGCCTGTTTCTAGTTTTTAATCTAATCCCTACACAGTAAAACTTTTTATTTTCTTAATGGCATACCATTGTTGATTGTTTTCTTTTCTTTCTGTAGGCTCTGGTTGTCGGACCTGTCACAGGTGTTCCCCTTCGGGCCATCAACTTCAAAAGTTTGCATTTGACCAGATTTGTTCTTAACTTCCGTCATTCTGCTAAGAGCCATGAAGTCAAGACAGCTTGGGAAAGGAAAGCCATCAATAGACGTTGGGCCAGTAGTCAATGGGCAAAGAAAATTGGATGCAGGGAGAAGGTTTGTAGATTTTCTTGTTTATCCTAAACTGAGTGTAATCCATTATTAATTTTGACTATCTTAATTTTATAGTTGCATTTTATCAAAACTCCACTTGCCAGAGTTGTGTTAAAAAAATTTTTTTTTTTTTAATTAAAAAAACTTGTATGCCAATTATAGATGATTGGCACGTTTAACCTTTAGCGCTCAGTAGGCGACTTCATTCTCCAAGCAAAAACTGTCCTGTCATTGCAGGCAACTCTGATCACTGAAGAATAGTGTTTGAATTTCAGTCATACATGTACGGACACACAGGTTATAATCTTTCAAAGTTACTAATTACAATGTTGGTCCTTTGAAAAGAATGCAGATGGTTAAAGGTCTATTTCATGTCTCGTTAGAATTTTTTTTTTTTATCCTGGAGCATTTGTATACACAAGTTAGGGTTTGTCTTTATATTCAATTAGTTAAATTCTTGGATTATTTAAACAGGGCTACAATTTTAAAAAATAATTGTTAATTTTTAAAGTTTGAGACCTGTTTATGTGGAGGCATTCAAATCTGCCTCTGAAAAACCTGTACATTGAAAAGTTTTAAAAATAGGAACGAAAGCGAAAAGTAGAAATAATTGGCTATGAACTATTTAAAACTTATGTTCTCTCTTGAAACTTGAGATTATTTTTGAAATGTAAAAATTACAGAATATTTGATAAGAATTATTTAGGACTCGAGCTGTAACACTTTTCTTTGAAAAATCAACTTAATTGACTTTTTTTTTTTTAAATTTATTTCTTTATAAAACTTTCATGTTCTAAAAGATTATAAAAAATCTGATTGGCAAATTTGAATTTTGTTCGATTTGCAGAATTGAATTGATTTATTTTATTACATTATTATGAAATAAAATTTTACCAGAGTCAAAGGCGTGTTAGGATTTATCCCCTAAGACCAATGTACACTGGGAAATGAAATGTTCAGTATCTGTTGAAATATGGTTTTAAGAATACTTTTTCATCTTATATACTGGGGTACAATTTACTTGAACAGTTTATACAAGGAAAATTTGTAATATCTGTAAAAAAATTTTATTATAATTAAATCATTGGAGTGGTGTATTTTATGCAATGTAAATATATCTTTCATTGGTCAAGAATGAATAAATATGTGTTTTGTCTGGGACATGGTTTAAGTTGAGGAAATGTTTGTAATTCCAGAACATGATGAGTTGAATGGAAGTGCCGTCTGAATTGCATGGATGACATTTTTTCTTACCTGACATTCTGGCGTTTAGACGAAAATAAATGATAATCTTAGTTCAGACACACAAACACTTAAACTAGGATTTTTATCAAAATGATCATATTTTGTGATCAGCACAGATAAGAGGGAAATATTTAATTGTATGTAGGGTTATAACCCTTCATACAATTATAAAAAGGACAATCCTAATACTGACAAATGCTTGCTGTCACTGTTAACCATATTTCTTTCTGTAATTGATTATAAAGCTAGAAATCTATCTTTTAAATGTAAACAGTTTTGAAGTTTGTTCAATGTTTTGGATATCTAAGTTAAATTTAGTGTCATGTTGTTTTTTGTTTGTTTTTGAAAGTTTGAATCCTGGCTTGAATCTTTGTCCATATTAAAGAATTGTTCTTAGGTAGGCCCTGTTGAAGAACTATGTATGTAACTCCAGAACTTGTTTATCCATTATCCTTCTACACAAGTGCAAAGTCAATTAACCTAAGCTTCTCTATTTACTGAATTTGATCAAGTTGGAAAAAAAAAATCAACCCACTTATCTGACATTCTGGTGTTTAAATTTGCTGTCTATATATAATATGGGACATTGTTCTTTAATGCTTGTATATAACTCCAGAACATGATGAGTCGAATGGAAGTGCCGTCTGAAACGCATGGATGATATCTTTCTTACCTGACATTCTGGTGATTAAATGAAAATAAACAATGTCCTAATTTACTTGTGGTAATCGATCAGGATTTTTTTTCTCTGAATTATTGAATTTTCCATAAAAAAATATCCAGCATTTGCAAATTCTGTTCAAATGATTCCCCACATACACACCTACTTTTCACTTTAAAATTAAGCTTGCCTATAACCTTTTTGTTTTGACACACTGTCAATTAAACATTGAAGTTTATGGGTGGGGGGGGTTATATGCTTATCCATTCACTGAATAATACGGTCAAGTTGGAGAAAAAAAAATCAACACAGGTTTTTTACATTTATAACACATTAAAAATTGACTATAATAATATGGGACATTGTTCCTGGGTCAAGAACTTCTTGTATATAACTTCAGAACATGATGAGTTGAATGGAAGTGCCGTCTGATACGCATGGATGATATCTTTCTTACCTGACATTCTGGTGTTTAAATATAAGTAAATGAAGACCTAGATTAGTTGTGATGACACCAAGATTTATATCAAGTGTGGGTAATGGATTTATTGATATATACAAAACTGCAGTTTCCTGATGTGTTGTGAAGCCAAGATATCTGCAATTTTTAACTGCTCTTTTGAAAAAAAGAATTGTTTTTAATCTAAAATGTCAGATTTTAATTATTTTGTAGTTGAAGAATAAATTTAGGTCTACACATGAAAGTGGAAAAGAACTGTTATTAAGGAAAAGTGTTTACCTGGCCTCATTCTAATCCCACATTTTTAAAGGTTGCCATTTTTTATTTTTTTATTTTTAAGGCATTGAAAAATTAAAGAATACCACCACAATGAATTTTCATAAAGG
>VCCN01003880.1:11083688-11098964 GCA_006491835.1 Architeuthis dux
TAAGTACATCCCTACCACTTTTTTATAGAAAGTTAATTTTCTAAACCAAATAGCAGGATTTTATTATTTCTAGTGGACACAATCAAAATGGATATTATCAGGTATTATTTAGGATCAAACTCTACTGTTGTCAAAAATATGAATATGTTTACATCCAAAAATGAGTACACCCCCTACAAAAGCATATTTTTGGCAACAGCCTTTCAATGCTGTAGAGTTTGGTCATAAATAATACCTGATAATATCCGTTTTGATTGTGTAATGTTCCACTAGAAATAATAAAATTCTGCTATGTTTCTATAAAAAAGTGGTATGAGGTATACTCATTTATGGGCGACACTGTATATATGGATACACATTGTGTTTTATATGTGTGGATTATGGTACTGCTATGGTAAATAACTATAATTATAAAGGTTTTAATGTTGGGATATGAAGTCTTGGACCTTAAAAAAAAAAAGTTAAAGATGTGAACCATTTATATAAAATATAAACGGGGGGAATTTCAGTTCACAACTGTAAGTGAAATGATTTTGGCTTACAGCAGATGGATCAGTGACATCATCAGCTAACTTGATGACACCTGTTGCTAAATTACGAGTGTGACCAAGAAGTTCCAGGAACCATTGAAGACATTCCATGTTTCCAGTTCCATTTAGAGAACAACGATAGAAAGTTTGAGCAAAGAACATCAGAGACAAACTGTGGAAAGACTCGGATCTGAAAGGAAAGAAAAAACAGATTTTGGAAAATGTCTACCGAGTTGGACAGTTATAGAGTTTCTCATAAATAAAACAGAAGTGCAGGTGGCCTAACTGTTAACAGCACGGAGAATGGAATCAGTGAACAGAGTTCAAACTCTGACTTCACACTAATACCCTTGATAAGGGCATGAATCCATCCCTTCTCCACCCAGCTATGGGTAAATAGCAGGGCAGCCTGGGCTCTCTAGTCATGGTTGGCAACCAGTCTAGGAGACTGTAACAATGATGCCGACCACAAGATCGAACCAAAGACCTCTGCCCAGCCACAGCCGAAGAGACTTTATGTGGCGGCGCTGTTGAAATATCTGGGCTTGCCGCTCATGTTTTGCTGCGCCAGACACTTTGCATACGGGCACTTAGATCATTTCAGAATGTGATATAAGTAGCCGATTATGAGGAGTGGGTCAATTTCATTTTTGACTGCGGTCAGAAGAATGTCGTTGGTGTATAGTGATTCAAGTTCGTTTTCCAGTGTCGTGCTGGGAGAAGTTCTCTCCAAAGAAGTGTTGCATGATTGAGACTTTGTGCCCTGCGGTTCTCCCATTTTAAAGAGACTTTGTGCCCTGCGGTCCTGCTGTTTTAAAGAGACCTTTCAACTACAGAGATGGACAACTCTGATTCCAAACCAGGGAGTTGAGCCCCCTTAAGAAGGCAGGGAGTTGAGCCCCCTTAAGAAGGCAGGATGCCAACTTTGACTTCCTTCCTGCAGCCAAGCTGATGCCAAACGTATCCTAGGCTTTCCTTTGGACTACATCAGCGAGTCAGAGAGGGGGATTCTCTCAACTGGGCCTACCAGGATCTCCATATGCTTCTCCCAGGCTTGTACCCTGGAGAGGTTACTTCAGTGTAATTCCATTGTCTACTGAGACAAGAGGGGGGCATTCTTCATCAAGAATAAAAATTGATTTTTCAGACAAGACAATTCTTATCTGTATATTTTTGAATTAGCATAGTACCCGTAAAAAAAGACAGGATTATTTATACAAACTGGACCCGTACTACGGGCAGGATTTTCAGCTAGTTCCTGCGTAAAGGCCTAAATTGGACCCGGTGGCCCCAATCATGGACTTGAAATATGTATTTATTGAATCATACTTTATTTGAAGATCATCACCACCATGAATCACAGATTTAAATATCTGGGTGGATTTTACAAAAGATAGTTTAATTATAGTAAGATAGATGGAAATCAGATTATTATTATCGGGGTAAGCACGAACGCAGACCCCATGAGTGAATACATATACCTCTTCGAACTTTGTTGGCAGAGGTAAATAAAACAAAGCATTTTACTTTTTTATGAAAAAATAAAAATTAAAAATTTAAAAAAAATCAATTTCCTTACACGAATCCAGCATTGATGATGGCATCAATACAATAATTTAACAAACCAATTGGCTGTTTTTTGTTGGCTATTAGGAAGCAGCGAGTGTATGTTCCCTTGAGAAAGAGCTGTGTATCCATAAAGTCTTCTTCAATTATAGCATCAAACCTTTTGTCAGGTAAAGTGGCCAAACATTCACACATTGTGTTGTAAGTGTCAGGCTGGAGAAAGAGAAAAAAGAATTACATTTTTATACTCAACAAAATCTTTTCCTATAGAAAATAACAACAACTTATGAAGCCATTTATTAAATACTAGCATAGTACCCATAAAGAATTACAGGATTATTTGTGTATGGATGAATTTAAAAAATATATATTTTAGTATAAACTCGGTTACAAGTATGCGTCACAATTCTGCATAAGTATATTAATAGACCTCTGTTTCCAACCGAAGAAGGCTCAATACGACAAGATAAAACACCCCAAAACACCCACAACAATAAAAATGTCTGGCAACCTAAATTGAAAACAGATGACCACATCAAAGAAAGCACTTAAAAAAAAACCCTGCCCAGAACAGGAACACTCTCACCGATTGGCCAGCGTGGAACAGCTAATTATGGACGCAAACAAATTTCATCATTAATAATTGTAGCTATATAAGAAATTAACTAAACAAGAGTAATTGTTCATCTGAAGATCGAATTCTCGTGAAACCAACTGTACAGGTTGTAATGAACCATTTTAGTATAAATGTATTTATTGAAAATAAGTAAAAGCATACCTCGAACGAAAATTATCTTTCTGTTGATTTTTTACAATTCTTCATATTTTCTGTTTTTTTAATAATTTGAAAATGATAAGGGAACAAAATTGTGTAAAAAACAAATTTGGGTAAAGTAGGATGACTTAACTGTTAAAAATGGATCACACCATAAAGACTGATTTGGCTGATCACCGCTAAAGAAGCTAACATTTTTTTTACTTTCGTACTAAGCTGGCATGGCAATGACTGTTTGAGTTTTAGTAAAAAAACGATTATTTTATTTTTTAAATTGTTTAAATCATGTATTGTAAACCATTTTTATTAATTTTTGACTGCTATTTACCCTCATCTTATTTTTTAGTAGTATTTTTAAAATCACAATGTGTAAAAGGGTTTACAATAAATGAATAATAATGGCTTTTTAACTAAAACCAAGTTGAATTGTAATTAAAAAAAACAACTAAAAGTTAAGTAGTTAAAAATTAATAAAAATGGTTTACAATACTTTGTCTAAATAAAAAATAATCGATCGCTTTTTTTACTAAAACCAAAACAATAACACTGCTGTGCCGCTGATGCTGGCCTTAGTGAAATTGTGATTAAACAAACTAAAAATTAGGATGAATGTAAATAGCAGTCAAAAATTAATAAAAATGGTTTGATTTAATAAATAAAAATTTTAAAAATTGTTTTTTTACTAAAACTCAAACAGTCGTTGCTGTGCCAGCTTAGTATGAAAGTAAAAAAATGTTAGCTTCTTTAGAGGTGATCGGTCAAATCAGTCCTTATGATACAATCCATTTTTGATGGTTGAGTCATCCTACTTTGCCCAAATTTCTTTTTTTAATATGAGAAAAACATTGGTTTTATTCATGAAAAATCAGAGATGCCTATTTTTGTTTTCTGTTCTGTTTCTATTAAGACAGTAGTAGTAATGTAGACGCAAACACATACAAGGCTAGTGGATGCAAACACACAGACACAAGTTTTGCTTCATCCTCTCCCTCACTTTATGTTTGCTTTAGTGTGACAGAAACCAACAAACAAACAAAAAAGTTACATTGGCTTTTATATAATATGAAGATTATACTTACAATGTTATAAACATTATCTTAATCTTTCTGCAGACAAAACTATCTAAATATAGTCTTTTATGAAAAAAAAATCAATTTGAAACTAATTCTGTTTTAACTTATGTAAACTTGATTCAATGTGGAGAGGAAGGAAATATGAGCACAAAATGACAGAAAAAGGAAAAAAAAAAGGAACTAGAAAGCACTCAGAGAGCGCATACCTCTACTAACACCAGACACTAACTAAAAACCGAATAAAAATAAGTTCATATAGCTACAATGCAGGGGAGTTAACTGTGTAAGTTTAGAGTTTGAATTTGAACTCTGAAGTCACCAAAGGAGCCATCAATACCACAACAACAGCCCACAACGAGTCTACAGGAAAAGTTGAAGGCCATTATCGTTCTCGATAGATTACCATAAGCTAAGCTGATAAGTAAAAAAAAGTGGGAAAATACAAAAAAAAAAGTGGGAAAATACAAAAAAAAAAGGGGGAAAATACAAAAAAAAAACAAAGAGGGAAAACGGAAGAATCAATTTACCTGATAAGTTGGTGTCAGAGATCTGTAGAGAAGCTCTGTGGTTTTGTAAAGTAGGTCTGTGACAAATTCTGGGGGGTCATTCACCAGAAGGGCTTTATGGAGCCCTCGGAGGATGATTGGACACTGCGATTGCCTGCCCTCGTGGAGAAAAGGGTTCACACAGTCATATTCCAAAAAATCTTGTAAGGTTTTCACAGGGATGCATTTTATCAGATGCTCGAGATTATCAAAGATAATGTTTTGGCATTCAGTCTGAAAAAAATAAAATAAAATGAATACACTTCACAACTAGAAAGGACTCAGAGCGCATTCCTCTGCCAATGCCATATACTAACTAAAAATTGAATGAAAATCGGTGCATATATAGCTATGGTGCAAGGGAGGTAACTGTGCAAGTTTTCATTTTCCATATTTCAAAACTATTGTCTTTATATATAACCAAATTATCTTAGTCAAAAAAACATTTCTGGATTCTCCCCAAAATTTTATCAATTCTTCCTTAGACCATGGCCCACCCTTCCACAAAATATCATTGATAAATAGACAGACACGAGTGAATTCATATACCTCTTTCAACTTGGCAGAGGTAATTATGAGATAAAGCTTGGTTTAGTTTCCAGGATTTAGTTCATTTACTACACAATGATGGAATGTCTTTAAAAACAGGCAAAACACCCCAGAAAGGCTTTAAAGCAATAATTTAAATAAAACAATTCAGTAAAACAGAAAGAAGCAAAATAAAATAAAAACCCCTTTCTCATAATATTCAATAAGAGAAAAACTATTTAAACATACATCAAGAGAATTGAAAAGTGATGAACTGAGCCAAGAGGACAAGAAAACAGCAGCAGTGGACGATGATGTGCACTGGGAAATGGACAATTTGAGGGTAAGCATCTTCACTTCAGAACCTGAAAACAAAAGAAAAGAAAGAATTTCAAATAGAAAAAAAAAAAGTAAGACTAAAAGGAATTTAATAATACTCACGATGAACACCTTGCAAGTGTTTTGTATGAGTGTATACGTTCTAACAGTTATGTTGAAAATGGCCTAAACAGCAATAACATACAAGACATACACCAATACATCAGACAGAACTACGTTCATAAAAATGTTAATTTTTTAACAATTTTGAAGTTTTAGAATTTTAATATTATAACGTCTAGAACACTGAAATTGAAAATATTTTTCAATTTCATAGTTTATTGTAAGACTAAAATGGAGATCAAAATTTTTGATAAAATTTCTGACAGGCTTTATTTTTTATTCATTATAATAAATATGATTGTTTCAGAGAACATAAGGTTGTCTGGTAATGTTGCATTTTAGTTAAATTTGTCAAGAACATGACCCCCCATCACCCCCACTTAGCTCCATCTTTCACAAAAAAGAATAAAGTGAATGAGAATCCGGCTCAGAAGAAGAGAACAACAACAATCTGCTTTGCTATTGACGACTTGCTAAGATAAGTTATCTTGTGCGTGGCACTGGACTGATGACATGCTTGGACAAGTTATTTTGTCTGTGACAGTGAACAGATTAAAGCCAAACATTTTGTAAGACTTAGGTTTCAGAGTATACTACAATCATTATAGCAAATCATTGAGAACATAAAAATTGCAAATATAGAAAACTTACTAAATGGCTGTCGAAGCAGAGGAGCTAGGATAGCCGCCCAGTTGAGTGGGGGAAGAGCTCGGGTAATGCCTTTGTAAATGGCTGTTAAGGGCAATTTGATTTCTGGGCTTGGAATCTTATCTGGACCTGGAAAAAAAAAAAGAGAGAAAAAGTCAAAACAGATGAAACTCAGCTTTGAAAAAATTCTAAAAAAAAAATATACGTAACTAGCATTCCAAGGGAAATTATGAATCACCAGCGCCCATATATGCTTCTTTTTACCTCGTAAATTAACCAGTGGTAATGGTAAAATTATGTTACCTTGATGAAAATTTAGTTAGTCACTCAATAGAAATCGTTATGTGACCAATGTCTTTAAGCATCAATTAAAAAATTGGAAAAAGATTGATCGTTGAATAAATTACTTCTCTCGCATTTTGTTGGGCAGTGATCACTAAAAAAATCCTGAATTTTCAAAAAAACTAGTGTGAATGCTACCAGACACAAACTGAGGGATCAATTTAGCATAATCTTAAATTGAACATCCCACTAAAAACCTATTTAAGGGGGTGATTTTCCATCTGTCCATACAATATTGAATGAAATTTTGTAGAAGGGTGGCAATGGTGTAAGGAAGAGGTGGTTAAATTTGGGGGCAGATTCAGGAATTCTTTTTGATTGAGAGATATTTTTTCATGTATGCATTCATGACAGAGGGGAGTTAATTGTGCATGGATCCACACCAAAATCTAATCACTTCATCCATAGCCTATTGTCCACAGCTTCTACAAAACTTCATTGAGAACTTTTGAAGATATCATGTGGACAACCATGAACTTTTAGCGATAATAATGTGGTGTGGACATATAAATACGACGTAGGGGAGGTAATTGTGTAATGAATCCATCCCAAAATTTAATCATTTCTTTCGTAGCCTATTGTCCCCAAACTTTTGGAGATAGTGTTGACAGCTATCTCAAAATGTTCTTGTATCTGTCCACACAATATCTCCAAATTCTCAGTGAATTTCCAATGAGTGACTAAATCTTGGTGCGGATCCATGTACAATTATCTCCCCTGACAATGGCATTGGCAGAGGCAGAGGTAGATGCTCTCTGATTACTTTATAGTTTCTACAAGTATCGTTGGAATTTGTTTCATTCCTAATGTTTTATGATCATTTTTTTATCCATTTATGTTAGTGAAAAACTTTCAAAAAAATATTGTGCAAGAAGACTAATTTGTCATCCATTTTTTTCTTACCTAACTTGCCAGCATCGATGAGGAAATCTACCAAAGCTCGAAGGATCAAATTGTTATCAAGATAATGGAAGTTGGTAGGAACTGAAAATCAAAGCACAACAAGTTTCAATAAAAGCATAAATTGGAACATGAAAATTAAGAATCAGAAGACCTGAATAAGAGATAAAATATCTTTAATGTCCTTTTCTGGTGACATCATATATCAGCCTGTAGTAGTGACTACAGTACATTGGCATAATGAAGTTATATGATAAAATAAATTATTTATATAAAAATTATAGATTAATTTACTGCACCTGAGGTGTGTTTAAAATGCTAATTAAGAAAGATAACTAATTTTTCATAATAGAGTAATAACTTAAATCACTTGAATGTATGGGTGGCCTAAAGGTTAAGGGCACAGAAAATGGAATTGGCAAACAAAGTTCAAAATCTGGCTGGGACAGTTTGTTGACTTTGCATTAATGCCATTGGGAAAGGCATGGATCCACTTTTACCCTCACCTATCAGTAAATAGCAAGGCAGTTGGAGCCCTTTTAGCCCTGTAAGGCAGTCCATCTTGAGCGTGGAGGGTAGCAAGCCGGCCCCTTAAAAACCCACAATTGCTATAAACAATGACTGGGTCTCCATGGATTGTTCAAGAAATGGAGACAAAATCATTATCACATTTGTTGCGCAACATTGGAGAAGCTGAGCTGAAAGCAACCGACTGGATCACTCTCAGATATCCCGATATATTATTCAAATAAGATAGAACTAGTATTCCAAGGGAAATTATGAATCACTACCACCCATATATGCTGTGTTGGCTGTGATCATTAAAAAATGTCTGAATTTTCAAAAAACAAGCAGGCACAAACTGATGACCAATTTAGCATAAGCTTACATTGAAAATTGAAGCCCCCACTAAAACCCTATTTTGGAGGGGAATTTTAAAAAAAACAAAAAAAGCATTTTCCCTACTCATTGAGGGGAGTGTGTGTGCAAAATTTCAACTATGAATAGTTAGGGCTGGACGAAGTCTGGATACATATAAATGTGTGAATACACGAATAACCTAAACCTTTGGTAGCAGTGATTAATAAGGTGTAGGAGCTCCCTGGTGCAGAGTGATGGCTAATAATGTAGTCTCACTGGAATCTTTGTGGAATACCTTGTTCTTGTGGCCCAGACTAAATTAAGCTTAATAAATATCTACGACTAGTTATTTATGTAACTCATAATATCACAGGAAGGATTTATTAAACAAAACTTTCATTCTTTCTACATAAAGAGTGACACAGAAAATTATGCTGGTTGGGGAAAATGGTTGTATTTTAGTGCCAACTGTATTTGGACCTAGTCTACATAGGCAAGGTTTTGGCTTTTCTTATTGCTGCCCACCGACTTTACCACTACTCCACCACTCTCTCCCCCCACTTTTGCACCTCAGGCAGACTAGTTCCATTTCTTCCAATAGGTCAGGTCAGGGATTACTCCTTGCTGCTGGTACCATGTAACCCAGTGCAACCTGTCGCATGTTGCTTGGGGAGGAGATGGGCACCACCACCAAGTAACTCCCATTGCCCCGAGAAATGCCATGAAGGGGAAATACTTGGCATGGCATCCTGACGATCTACAAGGTCATGGGTTGAACTTGAACTGGAAAATGAGAAGATGAAAAGAAAAAGACAGAGAAAAATGGCATGTACCACTGGTTTTGGCTTCTGAAACAGTTGACGTTGATAAATGAACATGTCCCAACATCCAAGCGGATGCACTCTGAATTCCTATGTCTTCTTGACTTTTCAAAATCGTTTTTGCCAATTGAAGGATAGCAACTGGATTGACAACATTGCCCGATAGGGAAAGAATTGAGTGGATCTGGAAAAAAAAAGAAAGAAAGTTAAATAAAGGAAATTAAAACAGGTCTAGTTATTCATTCAATAGAAACTGTCATGTGACCAGCATCTATTGACAGCATGCTGTGTTGGGGGTAATAAATTAAAAAATTGGAAAAGTGGGTGCGCAATGGATAAGTTACTTCTCTCAGCTTTTGTTGGGCAGTGATCACTAAAAAAGTCTGCATTTTCAAAAAAACAAGCCTGAATACTACCAGACACCAACTAATGGATCAATTTAGCATAAACTTACATTGTAAATTGAACACCCCACTAAAAACTATTTGGGGGGAATTTTCAAAAACGTTTTTTCTAGACATAATAGGGTGTAAATGTTGAAATTTTCAGCCCTGTAGCTCCATTGGTGAGACCTGTACGCATGTTATATACATATATACATAGTCAGCCAGCCAGACCAACTTAAAAACTGATGTTGACAGTTGAATCGGCTTTCTTTAAAATATATTTTATTAATAAACTTTGATCAAACAATGTTAAAGAATATAGAAAAACTGTTTCATGATAACGCATCACTTGTTCTAAATTGTCACTGTAGTTCAATTTCAATAAATATTTGTCATCATGGTAATGGGATTCATATTTAA
Organism: Architeuthis dux; assembly: GCA_006491835.1. Lineage (NCBI taxonomy): Eukaryota > Metazoa > Mollusca > Cephalopoda > Oegopsida > Architeuthidae > Architeuthis > Architeuthis dux. The sequence goes on from VCCN01003880.1 coordinate 11,093,525, forward strand.
CTTCATAGTAGAAACTTGAATGATGGGATTATTTACATAAGGATAAATTATAAAATATATATTTTAGTATAAATGTATTTATTGTAAACAAAAAAATGCATGCTTAGAACAAAATTTATTTTTCTGTTGATTTTCTACAACTCTTCATATTATGTTTTTTAATGATTTTAAAACAATAAGACAACAGAGTTGGGTAAAAAAACAAATTTCTTTTTTAATATGAGAAAAACATCAGTTTTATTTATGAAAAACTAGAGAGGCCTATATTTGTTTTCAGTCTTACTACAAAGACGGCAGCAGCAGTAATAAATGATGTAGATGCGAACACACAGCTAAAGCACAGTAGTTGCGAACACACGTTAAAGCACACAGCTATGTGTGTGTGCTTTAGCGTATGTGAATACACAGACATGTTAGATAATAGTGTTCAGGGTAACACCCCTTTTCACTACCAATAGAACAGGCTGTAGTGTATAAATATGGCAACGACAGATTGGAGTTGGATCGATCGAAATCAATTCCAGATATCAAGTCTGAAATAAATTATTGCAGATTTCCATTTCTGGAGCTTACCAATAAAGACTTACAATTATATGAGCTCACATGACTATTCAACAATCAATCTATATAATGAACAGTGTGACTTTTTAATCACTGCTACCAAAGGTTTAGGTTATTCATGTGTTCACACATTTATATGTATCTATGTATCTATCCAGACTTCGCCCAGCCCTAATTGTTTGTAGTAGAAACTTGAAATTTTGTACACACACCGCCCCTCAATGAGTAGGGAAAATGCTTGTTTTTTTTTGTTTTTTGAACATTCCCCTCCAAAATAGGGTTCTAGTAGGGGGTTCAATTTTCAATGTAAGCTTATGCTAAATTGGTCACTACTTTGTGCCCGCTTGTTTTTTTGAAAATTCAGACATTTTTTAATGATCACAGCCCAACTTTTTAATTGATCACCACCAACACAGCATATATGGGTGGCAGTGATTCATAATTTCCCTTGGAATGCTAGTTCTGCTTGTTTCTTTGTTTCTCTGTCCGTAATATATAATAAAAGTAAGATAACATTATTGAATATATTAAAAAAATAAAAATATATAGAAATTCAAATATATCCATGAATTGATTCACAGATAATAACTAGTACATACATAGATGCCATTAAAATAGGTAAAAACTCTGAAAAAAGTAGTTATGGATTATGGAAAATGTCTCATTAAAGATGGCTTAATTTTTTTCACGTTGGATTTAATAAAACTCATGGGAGGGCAAACAAAATAATCATTAAATAGAGTCTTATTTATATGATTGTCGTGCTTCTACTTACAGTGATAAGGCTTCTTTCTGATCCAATCAAAGCCATTAAACCTGCCAATGCAGAAATACGATGAAGAGTAGGAGATTCCTAAAAAAATAAAATAAAAATTGGTTAAGAAAACCAATAAAAAGAAAATATACAAATCATATGAAAAATAAATATTCTATTTTAAAAAAAAGATATAATCTTGAGAAAGTCTTTTATTGCTATAAGTAAAAATGCTAATCACCCTTACTGGTAAACATTTAAAAAATACTGGTACTAGTGTATTTGGTCATTCAAAAGTCTCTATACATTGGAGAAATTAACACCTTTTAACTATCACATTTTCCAGCATATAAAGGTGCAATTTTTGCAGGCATATTCTCAAAAAAATAAAGTAAAACACCTCTCTTTTCCCCTGATCTTTATAGCCCTCAACACTACATTATGTTAATGCTATATCTATATTAACCCCCACAGTGGCTGTTTACATTATTTGCATAGCGCAGTAATGTTAGTAAACTACTGATAAAGCTTCGCCTCCCAAGCCAGAACTTAGACCTTATATGCCGAAAAATACAGTGTAGTGTTTGCACATAGTAGAGACGAGAAAAGGGAGATAACCACCTAGGATTATCTCCCTTGCATGCTAGCCTTACGGAAGTAAAGTTTGGGCATGTGTAGTGATTGAAATAAAGTTTGCTCATGTGCACAGAGGATCTCTCTCTTATTACTGTGTGTTAACATCATTTCTCTCCATGTTCCTTTCTTAGAGTCATACCCGCTTTTGGTAGCTAACTATAATCGCTAGTCACTCGCCAGCTAAGAGACACCACTTACGGTATATAGTATTTCATTTTTTTCAGATAGCCTTGAAGAATTCCTTTGTCAAGATAAGAACATATTGAAATCATACAGGAAACTGACGCAATATTGCAATCGAATTCAACAGGAAATATAATAAGCACATCACATTCAACACCGTTTCCAAACTTATTGCAAAGTCCGAAAAGTGTTACTGTCCAACTAAGTAGTCATCGTCCACAAACATCCGCTGATGAAGATACAACAGACATGGTGCTGGCAGCATTAACAAAGAGTCTTAAAAAAAGCAGTATCAAATGCATTTTGAAAATGATCAACACAAATGATGTCCATAAAAATGCTTTTGTTGCAGCATCTTGGTGAAGACAACCTGGATAGACACATGAAATTTTGCAAGTAGGCACTTGAAGGCCATGGTGTAAGAGGAAATGATACAAAACATGAATCACCTAAACGAATACAGTCAAAATGTAGAACACGAGTTCACCAGGAGTGCGAGAGGTGAATCTGAATGTGTTTTCACAGTAATGGCTGCCACATTATATATATATATATATATATACACACACATACACACACACAACATGACAGATGAAAGGTTGGGAAGCAATTTGTGTAAAAATCTGAGTTGATATGTAAATCTGTCTGTTGGGTTTATGTCATGTCGGGTGTAAATGGTACAGTAACACAAGTGGAGATGGCCTTACTGTGTCCAGGTAAGTATTTGTCCATTCATTGGACACATCTTGAGTGATTTGGTTGATGTTACAGTGACCAATCATATTGAGACAATAACACAGAGTTCCCATGGCAAGGTTCACGCCACTCATCTGAAAATACAAAGAAGAAACAATCATTACAACACATCATAGCTTTATGTCATCTTTAGTATCACTTTAATCTCAACAAGTCATGAGAATCTCACTGTGGAGTACTGGTTAACATGAAATTGACACGACAACACAACCGCAAAATTCAAACACAATATCATTCGGACGATGGGATTGCAAGCCGAGTTCAAAATCTGCTGTTTACATTCACTTTGGGAAAGGCATGAATCCATCTCTTCTCACTCCCAGCTATGGGTAAAATAGCTGGGCAGACTGAACTCCCTAGCTTTGGGAGGCAACCAATCTAGGAGGAGGAAAACTTTGAATTAAAAAAAAATAGTAGCAACACCTGAGCCCAATTAGCTACCTTCCCAAAAATCTACACGAATCGTCATGGGAGGATTTGGGAAATGGCTGATGATGATGATCATAGTTTTATATAATTTCTAGTATCACTTTAATCTTAACAAATCATGAGAGCCTCACTGTGGAGTACTGGTTAGCAAGCTAGTCTTGCAGACCATTACTACTGTAGTTTGATCCTCACTGGGTGTCCCACACCTGTGGTCTTGTGTCATACTAAGCTAAAATTAGTAAATATCAATAAGTGGAAGTTCCCAGAGGCTCAATGTCTTTTGCAGAAGCAATTCTCTGCTCTTCTTTTTTTTCTGAAAATTGAGTTGTAGTGCAACAATCCTTACTGGCTGCCTCACACTTGAGCCCATATGCCAGTCTAAGTTAAGCTTAATAAATATTTTAGGGCACTCTGTGTGGAATAGTGGCTAGCAAGCTAGTTGCAAAGACCATTACTCCTGTACGGAGTTCAATTCTCACTTGTGCAATACTAAGCTAAGCACCATGGAGTAGTGGTCAGCAAGCTAGATTTGCAGACCAGTAGCTAGAATAGTGAATTTGAACCTTCATCATCTCTTTATTTTCTTTACCTAATTCTTTGTTTGTTTAATTTTCTGCAAAATCACAGCACTGCCTAAAGAATAACATTTTTTATTTGTATAATATACATGTTCTTTGTTTTCGTTTTTTTTACCTAATTTTCTGTTCTGTTCTTTGCTCCCCCCTTAAGAGCTATAGACAATGCCAGAATGTTCAGGAATCGCATGGCTTGCCATTAACTTTAACGTAATGTGCATAGTCACATAGCTTCATTGCAGAAAGTTATACACACCTAGCAGAGTTTGTTAAGTGAGAATGACCACCCAGACGTAAGCAGAAATGTGTTAGAAGATAAGTTTTTAAAATCTACCATTGAGAAATACTTTAGTTTTATCCATGTATTTGAGCCTTACTATTAATAGGGCCTCGTGCCAGATTAAACTAAGCTTATAAAGTCTGTTTGCGGCTGGGGTAGTTATATATTCTGAACCAGTACTAAAGTATTTTTGAATTATCATTTTCAATGCAAGCATGTCCTCATCACTTGGAAGATTGGCACAACACAATCTTCCTAACCCTATTTACCACCCACCTTTGTGCCATACTAAGCTGGGCTTAGTAAATATCAACATTGTCCAAGAGAGACAAGTCATCATAATTAGTCTATTACTAGTTACTGAATCTTATTGTTGCTTTTTTGTCACTCTGGGTTGATACACTCTTCAACCTCAACTGAAAAGACAGAAATGAAGAGGTAGCTTCCGATGAGACTTGAACTTGCATCCCACACCTTAGGAGCCTTTCTATCATGGATGTTGTCATAACCACTTCGGCCATGGAAGCTTTGATGATTAAGCAGAACACAAATCTGTAGTCATTCTGCCACCCCTTCCTCTCTGATTCTCTACAACATCTTTGTTTTACTACCTAGTAACAACAGAGGTGTTTTTTTAAAAATTTCTTTTTAGATGAAGCATTTTCAATAATTTCATTATTGTTGCTTTTTATCACAACATTCTGGGTCGATACACTCTTCGATATACAGTCACTGCAAATTTTTTTAGTGAAATTAGTTGGAACTTGTCTATTAATATATGCTGTTTCAATGATAATTCATTTTTACTTTTAACTGAATTAAGCAGGGTGGGTTTTCAACTAGTAGTAGTAACAGAATATTCTGTAAGAATTTATTGAAGGCTAAGGCTTTAAACTTTAGCAGATTTTGGTACTTAGTTACACTTACCTGGGGGTTCATATAGCTGAGTTCCTTAAAATGAGCTGTAATATCGTCAATTGTTTCAGTTTTGATGATGTTTGCTGCAAATGTGGAGCCACTTACACATGCTACAGCAAAACACAGGACCTGAGAAACAAAGAAAAGAAATATAAGGGTTTAATATTAATATTTGCTAAAACCTCTAAGCATAAAGCAGATCTAGAAATACACAAAAAAATTACTGTGATAGAAATTCAGGCAAAAATTATCCAATGACAAAGTATCTATCTATACTATAATTCTCCTTGTCATGATCTATGTCCATTATGTTCTGATTGATCAATTGGTAAAAAAACTGACCAATCA
>VCCN01003880.1:11129342-11139474 GCA_006491835.1 Architeuthis dux
TAATTGATACATTCATTTTAAATCATGCAATCTGAATATATGGTGTTATGGCTAACAAGCTAGTTTTGCAGACCAATTCACCATTGTAGTGAGTTTGATCCTCACTTGTGCCAAAATAAGTTATGTTTAGTAAATAATTATTAATTTATATTTATTTACCTCGGACAATGAAATTGGAAGAGGTATATGTATTCAGTCATGTTTGTCTATTTGTCCACACAATATCTCCAAAAGTAGTCCAAAATATGTAAAATCAAAACTTACAGTTACCTCCCCTATGTATGAACTGATTTTAATTCAGTTTTTAGTTGGTGACAGAGGTATGCGCTCTCTGAGTGCTTTCTACTTGCTGGCAATGAGTACATCTTGTGCTCTCTAAGGTGATATCTGTTTTGAAACATGTTTGCATAGAAGAGAGTGGGATATGGATATATATGTGTTTAATTGTGAGTATACCTGTATATGTATTTGTGTTTGTATGTGTAATTGTTTTAATAGTCTGAAATCCCTGTTTTACCTCGAGGGTCAGTTCCTACTGACTCTCCACCATTTGATACAACGGTTTCTCCCAGTACATCTGAGAACCCTGCTGTTCCAGAACTTCACCGCTACAAACATCGGGAGCTTTTAAGTGATGGTTGGAGGTGTTACGAGTTACAAATAGCAAATAGAGTTATCGCCCTTGGTCTCTCAACAGGTGGCGTCTTTAAAAGACACCATCATAAATTGAGTAGTAGAGAAGTAGGATCGGACCTTTCAGTTGGAGTTTACTGAGGTTAATTGAAAACACAAAAGTATTAAGGTGTGCTAAGATGCCTACTTGCAGAGAATTGTAAAAACTTAGCACTTAGTTAGGATCAAACCCATTACAATAGTAATAGTCTTCTAGGCTAGCCATTACTCTGAGACAAGGTATCCCCCACCTTATATAGCTTAGCTTGGTTTGGCATTAAGCCACATGTCTGAAACACAGAGTGAAGATCAAACTCATTACAGTAAATAACAAATATTAGATTATTTTCACCTTGTGAACAATCAAATTGTGTCTGTTTTCCCAGGTCTTTGTGTATTTAATTCAGTGGTTCTTAACAGGGGCACTAGTGCCCCCTTGGGGGTGTTGGTTCGTTTCAAGGGGGTGTTGAGGTGACTAAGGGCCTTAAACTTCTAGAGGGGACGTTATGGAGATTCCATAAATATCTATAATTCTGATTTACAAATGGCTGTTGTTTAGTAATATCTGCTTACAAATGAGCAGGAATTAGCATTAGGACGTTATTAAATGCTAACTTTGCCAACCATTTCTTCTATACAAGTAAGTAACTGGCAACTGGTGCTTAATACCCTGTAGTGTTACTGTTATTCTATGGATAAACATTTAAAATTATCTCCCTTGCTGTTGTTTTCAAATAAAGAATACTGTATGTATCTGAAGTCACTGAAAAATGATTTTGAGAAGCTCTTTGAAGATCGGATTGATATGAATATTCCTGTCTGGGTTATGAATCCATTCATTTGCAAGGTTGGAGAATAAGAAATCGACTCGCAGGAAGAAATCATTGTTTACTTCTCATATTTTAACTACAGGGGGTCGTTGACATATAGTTATGTGTCATAGGGGAGCGTTGGGCTGAAAAAAGTTAAGAAACACTGATTTAATTGAAGATAATGCTAATTCAATTCGTTACAGCAGTGATTCTCCAATGGTGTGCTGTGCAACAATAGTGCTGCAGCATATCTCCCAAGTATGCTGTGTAAATTTTTCCAAATACACAAACATGTATTTCGAGCCTTGAACATGTCCAGTACGGGTATTATGTCCGTTCTGCTTCCACCACAGAATTGTCAATCAATCTAAAAATCATTAGATTTTGTGAGATCTGAATCTTTTTAGCAACAGATGAAAGGAAAAATGGGTGATGAGTACATATATCAGTATGCAGATATAAAAGTTTTATTCATGGACTACTGAAATGTTTTTGTCTAATTCATTTCATATTCACAGTTGTTGTGCCGTGTAAATCAAATATATTCCTTAGTGTGCCATCATACAATAAAGTTTGAGAATCACTGCATTACAGGAAAACAAGCTTAAAATCATTTGATTTACAGGGAGAGAAAAACAAAAAACTCACAAAGATTCAGAATGGTTACAGATAAGGTGCACCTGTTGCTGTATAAGTGGCCAACTCTCAGGACGATTGGTACTCACAGTGATCAGTGGGTGAGGTGGAGTTCTGCAGAAAGAAATTGGCATAGGTTGATTATATGGAAAAGAGAAAGAGATCTATACCCAAAATAGAACAATAAATCAAAACGTTAGCAATAATCCACTCGATGACCAAGGAAACATTTTAGCGGTGTCTAAATGACCCGTTGGGTCACCCTTTGAGAGAGCAATCTGATAGGACCAGAATTAACATTAGATTCACAGGCCCGATTGCACCTGGATTTTTTACGCATTTGCAAGTAAATAAACAAAGGAGACTATTCTATAATCATTATTTAACAGGTCTCTCTTGAGAAATCGGCTCATTATAGGGCTGAGCATGGACACATATCCCATATTATTATTATTAAATTGCAAAATTGAAATGAAGTAGAAAAAAGCATTGTCTCAATATTTTCAATCAAAACCAGTCTGTTTTATAAGGATGGTATTAATAAATTGCTGGAAAGATGAAAAACAATTGTAGATACGAATGGTGATCACATTATTGGTTAAATGTTGGAACTTTTTAATCCACCTACCAAAGTATGTATTAAAAAATGTACAAACTTATGGACTGACCTGATATATTCAATTACGGTACACCAATGGGGACTAATGAAAAAGAACTGGTTTTGTAATGAAATAAATAAGTTCAGTCCATGATTTGAAAATGAGCTTGGAAAATACCCTACACATTGGTGTAGCAATATGCATGCATTTAAATAGTCTTTTGAACTTCCTGATGAGTGGAAGTTGAGATAATTCTCAACAGTATATTTATCTTTGGCAATATTTGATTTTATGACACCATTAAATACTATACACTGTAGCCAGTATCAATTATAAATAGTTTTCTATTGGTGGCTCCAAGATGCAATTATCATAAAGCTGTATCTACATTCTGGTAGATAGAGGTGTGAGTGGCATAACAGTTAACAGCATGGATAATGGAATCAGCAAGCTGAGTTCAAACTCTGGACGAGGTTGTTTATGTTCACTTTGCACTAACGCCCTTGGGGAAAACATGAATCCATCTCTTCCCCCCCCCCCAGCTATGGGGAAAATAGCAGGGCAGACTGGGCTCTCTAGGATTGGGAGGTAACCAGTCTAGGAGAAGGACAACTTCGAATTCAAAACTAAGAGCTGAAGTCCCTAAGGCAATCCAACGTTGTCTTCTGCTGTGATGACATTGGTGCCAAGCTGTATTGGCCCTTGCCCTTCACTTGGATGACATCGGAGCGTGGAGAAGGGAGACTTGTTGCATGGGCAACCGCATGTCTTCCATACAACCTAGCCCAGGTCTGTGCCCTGGAAAGACTGAAAGAAAGACTTTCCAGGTGAGGATTCATAGTTTTGCAAGACTGACAGATGCCACACACAAACACATCCTGGTAACAATCTGTGCAGATTCTGTATTGGATGTGGTGACCAATGGGCAAATGCTTGCTTTAGTGCTGCTTTTTTTAGTTGACATGAGAAAAGAAGACAAAGATAAGACTATGTTGAAATAACAACAAATTTATTGATGTTATTTGAATGAAATGACAGGTTCATACTGGGTCAGACTGACATTGTTAGCAAGAGTTCACTTGTAGGCCAGCAATATGTGATAAAAATCTGGATGAAAAGCATTGCAGCAGAAGGCTGTCACAGTGTTGGTTGGCAGAAAGACATTGTTGTTGTTTACTTCTGCCAATGATGTTGGAAGAGGTATGTATATTCACTCGTGTTTTCTGTCTGCTTGTTTGTACACACAATATCTCCAAATCTTAATGAATTTCAATGACATTTTGGGGAAGGGTGAGCCATTGGCTAAGGAAGGTTAAATTTGGGGGCAGATCCAAGAATGTTTTTTCATTTTTTTCATATATTTACATGTATTCACTCATGTTCGTCCACACAATGTCTCCAAAAGTTCTGGACCATGGGTTAAGGCAGAATTTATTGAATTTTGGGGCGGATCTAGGAATTAGTTTTCGATTGATAGATATTTTTTCATATATTAAGAAGAAGTAAACAATAGTCTGAAATATGGAAAATCGAAACACGGTTACCTCACCTACATCGTAACTATATATGAACTGATTTTAATTCAGTTTTTAGTTAGTGTATGGCGTAGGTATGTGCTCTCAGTGCTTTCTGGTTTATTAAATGTGTAAAAAGATAAAACATTCTACAGAAGGCCTCTTCATAGGAAATAACATACCAACACACATCCTATTAAATATTTAATTTTTATTAAATTTTGGTTAGTCACTCAGTAGAAACCGTCACGTGACCAATGTCTTTTGCAGCATGCTGTGTTGGGGGTGATCACTAAAAAGTCAAAATTTTCAAAAAACAAAAAAACGTTTTTCTAGACATAATACAGCGTAAATGTTTAAATTCTCAGCCCTCTAGCTCCATTGGTGCAGCCCGTACACATGACATATATATAGATAGCCAGTCAGGCAGAGCTACTTGAAAACTGAAGAAACCTATGTTGACAGGTGGACAGTTTCTAAAAATATTAAAAAATGAATGAGAAAAATAGCTGAAGCTTTTTTGTTAGTCTCTCAGATATAACTAATCTCCTCTAAATTAATAGCGTAATAGCTCTGTTGGAAACAGTCATGGTCACCATTACATTGATAATCAAATCGTCCATTGTTATGTTGAAAAAAAGAAAGGGAATAGAGTGGAATAGAGGAGAGGAAGAAAGATACATGGTGAAAATAATGAGACAAGCTTAATGATACGTCATATACACTGTTACTTGTACTATGAACACAAAGACAGAAAGAAAGAAAGAGTGAATCATTAAATTGCTTTTCTTTTCCTCTTGTCTTCCATACTCCCCTCTTAACATAACAACTATTCAATTCGTTTCCTTTCCTTCTCTCACTCTTTGTGTCTCTATCTTTCTACCCTGTTATTAAACTACCTTTCTTTTTTACCCACTTTCTTCCTTTGTTAAAGTATTACAATTTTAATTTCAAAAATCGTTCGTAAATGGATTAAGTTTTTGTTTTTTTTTAATTTAAAAGACAGTTTTAAAAATCAAGCCCTCAAAAAGAAATTCTTATCAAAATAAACTGGTTCATATGTTGTTGACTTTTTTTTTTCTTTTATTTATGATTTTGTGTTTATTGTCACAAAATATTTTTTTTCTTTTTTTCCTCATGATTACGGGCATCCTGCTACATACACTTACTAGCTGAAAACCGCCAGATAGTGTATGACAAATATTTGGATAAGTTGAGTTTTTATGTTGAGTCACAAAATAGAGACAAAATCAGAACATACCTCATTGAGTATATGCTTACATAGGGCTTGTCAGAGAGTTTTTCATGGATCAGGACTTGTAAAATAAGAAGTTCTCCAATAGCAGAGATGAGTGGTGATAAATGTCTGGAAAAAGAAAAAGAAAAATCCAATTATTTGGTAAATGGAATGATGGGAAATATTTCAAGAGAAACAATAATTTGCTGGAAGATTAACAGTGGTTCCACTTGCTTTTTAGATGTGTCCAACACATCTCTATAGGACACTTTTTGTTCAGTCGGTCCCTAATATGTTAAATATCAATTTTCTCAGCCGTATCATGGATTGATATGAAACTTGGTCCAGACCTTCGGGTTAACCATCCACCTCCTCCTACTACTACTACTGATGGTGGATGCATCTTTGAACTTATGGTTCTTGTTTAGGGTACACTTTGTTGACCATTTAGGACCTTGCCAATCCAGAAAGAGAGACTGCAACAAAAAGGTACTGGATTTCAACCAATCATGTAGAAGGAAAGTTTCATAGATAATTTCATATAAATCCATGCATTAGTTTTTGAGTTTGAGTTTATTAATAATTAATGAGAAATTTGTTTTCTATTTCTCTTGATTGAAATTTGGGCTTTTTTCTTTCTAGCAAAGCCAAGAAAAAACTCAAGAACTAAATTTTTTCAAGTTTAATTACGATTTTAAAATAGGGTGTCGATGTCTGCTGGATTATTTCAGTTGCAAAAATTCATTTTATAATATATGTTTTTTATCATCCTATACTTCCAATGTTGTTATTTGAGATATAAAATAAAATTATTTTTCAGAGATTTCACTGTTTTTTTCTTTTTTTTAACCTAGATAACAGATAGTAAAAAAAAAAGTATTCGGTGAAAAGTCAAGTCAGCAAAAGTGATGTTCGTCAAACAGGTTGTCTCTGAATCATCCGCAGGATGAAACTGCTGTCAGCTGACTGTCGTTCACAGAAATGACTCAGAACCATCAGGCCATCTGGCCAGCTTTGCCTCACTCTTGACTGATCTGGGTCTGCTTTGGCCTCCCAACTTTTCTCTTCTCTTGTGGATTCCAGTCCACCACTTGAGCTGATTTCCTGCTTTCAAGCAGGGTTCCGATGTTCCAGGTCACAATCCTGGTCTTTTTCGTTACTTGTTCAGCAAACTGGCTTTGCATGTGCCATGAGCCCTTCTGACGAGGAATTTTCCCGACAAGACTCTCGCTGGTGTGATTACTGGGGCAATTGCTAGGGTGATGCTGCTGCGGTTTTAGTAGCAAGTAGATTTTACGTGATGGAGTTGCTAGTCCCATGCCTAACCCTCCCCCTTTAACCGGGCTTGGGACCAGCAAGATGACCCAAATGGGACATCCTGGTGGAGATGTGAATTTAGTGTAATAAATAGTAAATATTTATTGAGGAAAGAAAAAGATTTTGAAGAGATACTTACCTAGCTGTAGGTATAAGATTAAGGATGCCATTGAGTACATATGTGTAGTCTGCTTCATTAGAATAGACCAAATTAAGGAGCAGTTGGACGTTTGCATGGCAAATGGTGGAATTTGAATCAACACACAACGCCCAGATCTGCTGTAGTTCTGGAACCTGTAAGAGAAATAAAGATTTATACTTTGAAAATTAAATCTTCTATTTCATTGTTAAATTTTTTTCTTTTTTAAACAGAAATAAATATTTTTTCATCCAAATTATTGATCATTTTATTTAAAAACTAGAAAAATCAGTTCATATATGCCTAGGATGAAGGGGAGGTCACAGTTTCGACTTCTATATTTTGGACTATTGTCTTAATATATGAAAAAATATCTCTCAATTGAAAAAAAATTCCTGGATCCGCCCCAAAATTTAACCAATTCTGCCTTAGCCCAAGGTCCAACCTTCCAAAAATGTCATTGAAATTTATTCAAAACTTTTGGAGATAGTGTGTGGACAACAGAAAAACAAACATGAGTGGATACATATACCTCTTCTAACTTCGTTGATAGAAATAAATATCATTCAATCCCAAAAAAGACAAAATGTAGGGAAGGTGATCCCGATTGTAAAATTTCCCATACGTGCACACTCAGTGTTAAAAACGGCACACAAATAAAAAGAAATGAGAGAATTCATGGTAGAAAAACAGAAGTAAATATATAAATTATATCGTTATTGCTTTGAATAAATCAAATTGTTTTTATTTGTATGCCGTTTTTAACATTGAGTTTGCAGAACACCTTCCCTACATTGTAACTAGTGATGTACCGGAATATCAATCCTGTCGGATATCTGGCACTGGATTCACATAGTGGCAGTGATAATCTTTTGTGAACCGGCGCCGGATATCTGACCGGATTGATATTCCAGTTCATCACTAATTGTAACCCCTCCAAAAATAAGATTCCTGGATCCACCCCCAAATTTAATCAATTAAAAGAAGGTAAAAAGAAAATGGCCGACAAGGAAAAGCAAATAGCAGGTGAAGAAAGAAATCACTCAGGCTTCTGTGAATAGAGAGAGGAGAGTAGAGGAAAATCCTACTGCTTGATTGGTCAAATTAACATATGACCTAGGAAACAGATTTGAAATAGTTGCAGTCTTTAAAAATCTTCTTTGAGTTGATATCAGGGTTTGGAAATGTAACTTTATCCTTGAACTTCACTCTTACTTCTATTCCAACTGAAGATGATTACTGCAACTTTTGTATTGTATATAATAAAGTTGTAGATATATAAAACTTGTCAGTTTGGCTCTGTTGGTAAGAAAGTGGCCTAGTAATCACGTGGTTGTGATTTCCAATCACAGCAGGGAAATGATAATTTTATATATCGGTCTGGTTTAACGTGATGGGATAGACAAACTAAATTAGGTGAGGATTGTTCTTGTTACGTGGGAAAAACAAAAAAAGTTAACTCCAACTCGGACTGGAGTTTGACAATAACTATTACCTCTGTAGAATTGGATGCCAGTGGCCCAGGCTTCTTTTTCTGCAAGATGGTGGACTTCAATTTAAGAGCAGCCTGCAAAAATGAAAAATATAATAATATATGAGAGAAGAAATATAAATGCATCAATTCTAAAGTCTGACCTTTTCTTATTAACTAAGGTTTGAGATAATACATTTCTTTCTCCCAGCTTCACAAAATTGTCTAGGAATACAAAGAACCATTAATTTCAGTTATTAGAAAGCTGACCTCATGCCTGTGTAAATAAGCTTTAACTGAAATGTTGATACAGTCTACATAAGTTATTCCCAAAGTGGCCGGTACCACCACCCCCTCCCCCGGTGGGGTGGAGAAAAGAGGGTGTTAGGGAGGTGACAGGGTAGCATCAGAACCAAAGGAAGCGTTTATTTTTTACTAAATCTATATGACTAAATCTAAGTCATGAACACTTAAGTAGACATATGCTTTGCAAAAAACAAAAAAGCATGTTTTTTTTTTATTTTGGCAAGGGCGGATCAAGTGGGTCTTCTGGAATTTTTCTGAAAATTTTTATTTATACTGTTTTCTGAGCATCTTCTTAGTTTTAAATCATTTTGTCTCAACACATGACAACCTTCAAGATCCTTAGAATTTTTCCGAAAGTTTTGATTTATCTTAATTTCAGTAGCTGATATGCCCTGAAACGCAATTTTAGCCAATCTTAGATACATCATTTTCAAGATTTTCTGAGGGAGCATGCCCCCACCAGACCCCCTTAGAAGAAAGTCAGCTCAACAGGTCTGCTTAGTGACATAGTTTGGACAGAACATACGGCAGACACCAGTCAGCTCAGACAGCAGATGTCGTAGGGACTAATTTATATCTGCAAGGGCAAAGGTTCTAGGTAGGTATGATCATGGATTTTTCGGAAAATCGACACCTATTGATAAAGAAACCAGAGGATGGGCACTAGGGATGTAACCAGGGAGCCAAATGGGCAACAACACAAAAAGGTTTGGGAACTACTTGTCTACTCACACACAAAGAACTTAATAAAGCAACACCACTTTCAGCAGGAAACTTAGCACGATACTTTTCGATATTAATTGATCTCTGTCGATGTTGACAATAGGTAGGGGTAGCAGTTTTTTACAACTACTATCTGGGCAGGTGAGGTAGTTTTGGGAGAGGGTTCACTCACCTACTCCTTTTTCTATCAACCATCAGAGCATGCTGTCAAGATATCTGGTGATGGGACAGAGTGCAGGGAGGGGATTCATGCATTTCCTAAGGGCACTAGTGCAAAGTTAAAGTAGACAGCCTCAACCAGAATTCAAACTCTGTTTGCCGGTTATGTTTTCTGTACTGGTAAACGCTACGCCACCCCACCCCACACTTTCAATTAATTAGAGAATTGGTACAGAAACAGTAATGTTTAATTTTCTCATACCTAATGCCTTGTAAGATCTATATATCTGATGTCGGGACAGAGTGCAGGCAGAAATGGATTTATGCCTTTTCCAAGAAAAGTGCAAAGTGAAGACAAACAGCCTTGGCAGGAACTTGAACATGGATGCTTTTAGTCGACCACATAACATCTGGAATTCCAAGCCTCAAAACTAAGATTAGGCTTTAACACAGCCGTTCTTTTATGGTTCTGAGTACTGGATTTATGGCTTTAAAAAAAATTTTGGTCAAGATCTACATCTGTTAACCAAGTTGAAAAAAAGTAGAA
>VCCN01003880.1:11174163-11186235 GCA_006491835.1 Architeuthis dux
CCCCCCCACACACACGCTTTTAAAAAAAATGTTTTATTAAGGTAATGAGATAATTCATGGAATAAACTATATGGTAAAGGATTATTTTGTGTTTTTATGTTTAGATAAAATGTTATTTCAGATCTCGGATTAACATCCTTAGTCGTGTCATATTTCAATGTGGATGATTTTGAAATAAAGACTGATCAATGGTTCCAACAAACTATTATTGTTGATACTTGGTCTGCTGATTCCTTCAATCTTCCTATTCGCCACTGCTTCTCCCGGTCTATTATTTTGACATCGTTCCATAATGGTATGTGTGGAGAGAGGGGCACAACGCCGCTCTCTCCTTCCACACATACCAGATTTTAAAATGTCTCTATGTATTACAGCTTTTTGGCATTCCTCAAGTCCTATTTGTAGGAGGAGGCTGGTCTCTCCCTTTTGCTCTCTGCCACAACTGCATGGAATATTATGCACACAACTCTTGGTCATGTTTTCTTTCCATGGGAGTTTTACTGTGGTGAGGTATCTCTGTAGCGTGGGAGCGCTTTTGAATGCTGTCCTGATGTTGTATGGATCACATATTCTCTGGATCTTCTCTGCCACACCTCTGATATATAGTAAAGTGGCTGTGGCCAGTTTATTTTGTTTTCTCAGCTCTTGCGTCGCAGTGTAGTTTCTTTGGAGGGTGTCCTTTATGCTGACCATCTCTCATCTGTGTGTCTGGGTTGCTACATATGTTCTGCTCTGTATTGTAAGCCGTGAACAATCCTTTTTTTTGTATTGAATATGTGGTTGGAATTGTAGTTTAGATGACATCCAGTGAATGTCGGTTTATGGTACATGGATGTCCTGAATCCATGTTTGCGGGTTATTAGTATATCCAGGAAGGCTGTTCATTTCTTCTTCCATAGTGAACTGTATTGAGGGTCTTACAGAGTTCATGATCCAACAGTACTTTCACATTTTCCTGGTGAGGCCAGATTATTAAGGTCTCATCCATATATCTCAACCAAGTGGATGGTCTCAGCAGTTCTGAGGGACATTTCTTCAAAGTACCTCATGTACAGATAAAGCTCCTATTTTGCACAGATGTGTTTCGAGAAAAATGAACAATCTGGGAACAATACAGGTGAAGCTCATACTTGTCCGCTCCTACTTTGGACTATGATCATCCAAAGTGGGAGCTTTACCTGTATATGTTGGCTATCACCAACGACAATGGTGACCCCATAGCCATATCTTTTTCCTGTTATATTTCAGAACCCAATTGGAAGTATGTTGTGTATGTGCAAAATGTTAGCATTTCTATTAGTTTGCCTATCAGGATGCTGTTGGGTTGGATTTCAGTTTTACTCAAAATAATGACATGATCTCATGGTGAACAGGCTCATCAAAACTCACCATCTGGGTGTATTGAATGGGAGTCTTATTATTTCCACATAGGCAAGTCCTCATCCTATGTAAAGAGCTCTATCAGTGGGCTGACAATAGGTCTTAGAGGAATACCTTCTTTATGGATTTATAGGCCATACATATGTGGTAGCTTACTATTGTATTGGTTCAGCTGTCTGTATTCGTTTTTGTTGAAGTGATCTCTGTTCTTGTTCAAGACCTGTGACAGCTTCCCTTTGGTTTTTAATGTTGGATCCTTCTTTAGTTTGCAGTAGCTACCATCCCCTATATGTTTATCTTCCCTTGCATTGTTTCATATTTCTAAAGATGGCTTTGTCGTAATGCTGTGTCAGCGTTTATGATTACCGACCATTGGTAAAGGAATACCTCTAGCGAGCATCATTTTCTGACCTGTGTAGGGCGCACATTCATGTACATCATAATTCTTCATATTTTGTATTTCTTTATGCTTAGCATCAATTACTTGTTCCTGATCGACAGTGACTAAAACTACATGTTCCTGCTCATCTACTTCAACAGTTTCTTGAGGTACCTCCCTCCACTGATCAACATTATCCAGTTAATACAGATAGGATCTTCATTCTCTTCTGGTATTCAGCCAATGACTGTATTTTCCTTTTGAATTTGGCTGTGTGGTCATCATTTTTCAACTTTTCCACACTTGTTCATTTTATACGCCACAATTTTATTCCTACCTGTTTTTTCAATCCTATCTTTTAAACCAGCAATATTGTCATTAACGTTTTTTTTTTTTTTTTTTTTTTTTTTTTTTTTTTTTACTGTGTATTTCATTCTCTCCAACAAGACTTCATTTACCTCATTAGATCTTCATACACTACATCTGTATCTTCCACATTCTCTAATTACAACTTCTTTATCAGTTTCCTTTTTGTTCTTGTGCACCTTCATCAGTTGACATGGATGCATCCTATAGAATGCTCCTCTAAGCCCAATTAATACAAATTGACCTTCTCTGCCCAACACTTTAGCATGACATCCTTTGAAGTTTTGTCTCCTATAATAAATCTGGTCACCTGCAACAAAATCTTCAGCAGCATTAGTCCTCACATTAAACCTCAGTGCTCTTCTGATTCTTTCACTAGCTTCAGCTTCCATGAAACTCTTTTTTGCTGGTTAGAATAAATTTAAATGCTTTCTATACATGTCACTAGTTGTTGCGGATTCCAAAGCCGGTAACTGGTCAGTCTGAATTAAAGGTGTGTTAACATTGGATACAAGTTCATTTGGACTATGAGCTGAGTGATAGTAGTGTATTTTTAGCACTGATAGCCCATGCCAGGGCTATTTCTGGCTCCTCTCATCTGCTGTCTTCTGCATTGCTTCAGCTACTATCAAGTTGTGGCACTCCACAGGTTTCAATGTTCAGTTTTTCATTCATCTGTCGGTAGTGGTCATTGTTAAATGTACCCCCATTGTCGCTTAAAAAGCGACCCAGTGTTCTGAAGTAAGATACCCCCCAAAATATATTCTTGATGATCTCTTCCATTTTCTTTGTTTTAATTAATCTGGTAGCAGAATATTTGCTAGTGGCATCAATAAGATGCCAAATCCATGACATTGTCTTGATTTGAAGGAGCACATTCACAAACTGTATCACTGGACCCAGTGGAGGTCTTCTAAACTTACGACAAATCTGACAAGAGTCGCATATTTCCTTGAGTTCTAGAAATTCATCATTGAAGGTGTCAATCTTTTTGAACTAAGGACACCAGTTTCTCTTAAAGTATGAGTTTTTCAGCCTTCTTCCTCTTCTTTGGAGCACTGATTCAGAGTTTTCACATGTAACACAATGTTCAGAATATTGCAATCTTCTAATAGAATCTTAGTTAAAGGAAGACAAGTGGCCAGAAGATGTAGTTTTCAGTTTTACAGACCTACCCAAAATCCAACCACTTATTCCAGCAGTTTTCATTGATTCATGGCTTCGGAGCAGAGGTAAGTCAATTTTCACAATGTCTGCTTCAATATAAGCTCTGACACCTTTTTAGTAACAGGAAACTTGACCACTTTACTGCTACTCCATCACCAAAGCAGAATCTCTTGTCAGATTTACTAAATCTTTATCACTCAATGTACATAGAAACACTTCTAACCAAAGTTCTCTGGCAATTGTACAAGTACATGCAGCATCTAAATACTACCATACCAAGCGTCTTTCACAAGAGTAGACATCTTTCTATCAGAGTATCTTCAGTTTGTTACAGGAAACACTGTTTTCAAAATTATATATATCTGATCAGATTCCGCTACAGCCTTAACGTCTTTTATATGACAGTCTCTGGCAAAATGCTCAGTGGACTTACACTTAAAACATTGCATGATTTCTTTTACCTTCACTGTCTGGGAATTTGATTTGCTACTATAATAGGATTAATAGTTATCTCTTCCTCTACCAGACCTGTAGTAGTTAAAGTTTAGTCCTTGGTTCAGATTTCACTGCAGGTACTGCACCCTTTGACAAAATATCTCCAAATACCTTATTGATAGTATCCTTCATATCTGAGTACTACAAGTAGTATGTGTCGACTTTTCATTCACCTCTGAAATGTTAACAGCATTCAAGACGAAAAAGGTCTGAACTCCTTCTGACAAAGCAATTCCAAATTTAACTTCTGATAGAGAAATTCATTGATACTGGTGTCTGAAGGTCTTCTGTAAGAATAGAATTCCTCAAGTCATATAGGCTCTCGTAAGTGTCTTGGCCAAACTGTGATGGTCGGTAATCATAAACCCTGACCCAGCATTACAAGTGCCCCCCCCCCCCCCACACACACACACACACTTTTTGCAGATCAAAAAAATAAATCATTTTGAAATGAATTATACAATTATTAGCCATTCTGAATTACACCAAATTTGCAGAATTTCCAAGATTTTGCCTGGAAACCAGATTAATGCTTTTATGCAAATATTAGACTGCTGAAAATATATCTTATCTGACTGCAAGGAAACCCTCAGCTGCATTTGGTTTAGTTACGGCTCTGTAATATCTGTTTTCATATTGTCTGGTTCCCTGCAAGTTGTGAGTTCAAGCCCTGCCTGATCAGAGGCATCATAAGGGAAGACTGATGAGTTTTGAAAATTCCAAAGGAAGGACACTAGACCTGACAGATGGAAATGAGAACAACATATCCCAGTGACTGATTGACTTTTATTTGGTAACCTCTCGGAACAATAGAGTTGGAGAAAGCAGAAACATTGTGTCAAAGACAAAGTTGGTCCATTGAATCTATCAATTATTGGAAAGACTTTAATCAGATTCAAGTGATTCACTGCATAATTTTAAAGATTATCTGGAGTGATAATCAAATTTTAAAATGATTATCCAGATGTAAAACCTTTCCTGTTTAGAGATGGACAGTTGTGTTGTGAAGATGGGGTTCTTGGTTATGTTCTTTAGCATCTTAGACATTTACATACAGAATTTAGTAAAACAATACATCAAAGTTGCAACTGAAATAACCTCCATAAATTAATAAAAACAAACAAAAAAAAAAATCTTGGACAGACGAACAGCTTTTTTTCTTTGTTTTTAAATTAGAAAATAAGTGATGTTGACCAAAAGTCTTTTTTTCAAACCTTTATTTAAAATCCAAATTTAGGGCATAGTTACTCATTTTTACAGAAGTTAAGCTGATACAACAGACAGATTTCACAAATACATAATTTTTCTGATTTTTCAAAAAGTGCTTTTTTTTTCTTCCAAATTTATTGAAGAAAATTGTTTGTCACCAGGCCACAAAGAATTTAGCTGAAATAATTCCTGGTGGAATTACAGACATCAGAAAATTCCCTTGCCTCCTCTCCTTATAGACCAAATGTATGGAGACGGGGCGAATAGATCCCAATGCTGAAGATCCTGTTCAGTCAACAAAACTGAAGTTGTAATAACTCAAGTAGTAAACATGTATTGAAAATACCTTTTTTTTTTTAAAAAAAGCCTGTCTATACTGCTGTCATAATACTGATCTTATTTTTTTCTTCTGGAAAAATAATTCTAAGATATTTGGTACCTTCTTTCCAGTTCTACTTTTTATGTCTGCCAGGCACGCCAATTCAAAAGGAAGCAACAATGTTTTTATGAATAGAAATATCCATTTTCAGATGTCTACTTTAACCATATAACGGTAAAGATTCTGTTTCAGTAACCTGATGGACACAAAGTAGGGTCCAGTTTAGTATTATACTTACATTGCAAATCAAACTGTTAAAAAGTTAATGTTTCTCAAAAATGAAAAATTATCATCATTCTTCCAAAGTACATTCTTCCATAAATACATTAAGATATTTTTCCTATCAAAATTCGTGCCTGGCAGACCTGGGAATAAAAAGTACAACGCCCCTCCCCCAATGCCATTTTCAACCCTGGAACTGAAAATGAAATAAAAATAAATTTTGCACATTTGATCCCCAAGAAAGAAGCAAGAAAAAAATGTTCAGTATAAAAAGGCAGGTTGTGGTTGTTTAGAAAGATCAAAATCTAAAGCCACTTATCTAAATTGTGGGATTATCATTTAACTTAGGTTTTGTTTTTCTTTAAATCTGTATGAAAAAAAATGAAGTCTTGAAATCTTTTCAACTTAAAAGATTTCAAAAGTAATACTTGTTGTTCTCTACAAGAAAAATAACATCTATACCTGACCAGCAGGTTTTATTTTCAGACTATTTCACAAATTTATCCGATGAAACTTTTTTTTCAAATTTAGTAATTGAATTTCTTTTTTAAATTCTCAGTTTTAAGTAATTGATTGATTAGTTTCTGTTATAGCCCAAATGAGTGAACATTGAGGTAACTCTTAGCTAGTGGAGCCTCAACCTGTTAGAAAGATTTGCAGACAGATTTTATGTTTATGGCTATTGACTCCAATTGATGCTGTTTATTACTTGTGTTGCCATAATTTGGGACAGACTTGTAGCAGTATTTCTGACTTAGCAAATTCTGTTGATGTATGAACAAAAATAATGTTCTTTATATTGCCAAACCAGTCACCAAATTGATCATGGGATTATAGAAACCAGCATCTGGCTGTTTAAGAGTACTCTTAAAAATAAGCAATGAATTTAAAAATAATAAGATAAACAAAATTCTTAGAAATAACAAATGCAGAAAGGATTAAATTATATTTAAACTTATGTCAAAATATACAATATGTTTAGTAATAAAACTAGGTAGATATTTTTATGTTATAAATAAACAATATCCTGTCAACAAAAGATGCCCAGGAATCCCAACCAACAAAAGAAAAATGCTTCAAATTAGCCAGTAACATTCAAAGAGTTTTTTTGGCAATTGAACTCATTCTTGTTATTTTCTGTTTTTTTCACTTCACTACCTGAAAAAAAAAAAAAAAGAAAAAAAAAGAGTCCCTCTCTTTACATACGGATAGTACACTTTAAGAAGGCTGTAGAATGGATTGGCCGAAACAGTGGGAACAACAAAATTAACAAGGAGTTCAATTGTCTGAAAAACTCTGAATGTTAATGACTTTTCTCAAAATTACAGACAATAGCCAGTATTATTTACAGTAGTTTTAATACACCAATAAACAGCAAATGTCTCACAACCTCTTATGAAAAGAGTGTCAAGCTGATGTGTTTTTTTTTTTAGCAAAGTGTGGGTTCAAAAGCCGACATTTCAGTGATGTGGGGCACATGCAAAAGATTTCAATATGACAGGCAGAGGTTGATATCAGATGACAGATAAATGTACACAAATCCAAAAAACCCACATCATAATCAGGCATTTATAATCATAAAACAGTTAACATTTTTGACAAATCACCAAGTAATGAGAAAATTTTTTATTTCCTAAAAAACTTATTTTTCTTAAAAAAAAACAACCTGGACAGCTATATTTAAAATTAATATTTACTGCATTGAAAATATCTGAAAATCAACCTTAATTTCCAATTTCTTTTGTTCTGAATAAAATAGTCAAACTATTCATTCTACAGCCAATTCCCTAATGTTTTTCTATCAAGGTAATATTTACTTGGATTAGTTTAAACTGTGTACATTTAATGCTAGATTGGTGAGTCTCATTACCAGCTTAATTTTTGATTTCAAGACCAAAATATATAAAGTCCTCCTGGTAGGAACAGCACTAACTGAATTGTAAGCTACAGAAAAGCTGTAACAAAATGGTCCCCAAGTAGACATAGTAAATAGGTAAAAACATCTTAAGAGAGGAATATATATCACCAAATAGTTACAAAACCCAGCCCACCACTTGAACAGCCAATGAGAAGACTTAATACACATTTGTTTTTATGCTGGGGAAGAAATGGAAGTGATAACAGACAAGGGAGAGAACTATGTAACCAGGAATGGTAATACTTTGAGCTTATCTTTACCTTCTTGCCTGTCATACAGTAGAGAAAAACAAATTGGTTATATGCACATTTTAAAGAGTCTCCAGCGAGCAAAAATGAAGTTGAATGTGATGTTGCACTTATCACATAGGAAATATTCAAATCCACCAAACTCTGCATCAATCACATGAGCAACAGAAAATGCATTTAGAAAATGAAGTAATTATTCATATAAGAAATCTGCATTGGCCATGTAGGAAATATTAAGACATCAACCAGAAGAGGACATGACAGAGGCATTGTGAGCCAGCTCACAGATGGGGTGGGGACTAGGGAAGGAATGTCAGGAAAGAAAAAAAAGATAACTGAATATGTGAGACTGCACTATGTTAGAAATACGCCTTATTTCAACTTGGAATTTTAGTATTAGATGAGGCATTGTTTATTATTAATTTTTGTCTAGTATTTCTTTAGTCTTAATTTCAGTTGCTTTTTATTTCAACTACTCCGACTGTCATTCTACAGCAGTGAGTAAACAGCACTGATCAGAAATAAAGAATAAGCTTTCAATGAAACTCAAACGGACATCCTTCTTTCCTCGGGAAGCCTGTCTTAGCGCTACCACTTGAGCTGCAAAAACCAAAAGGCTAAAATATATTCATATAACCTCGTTCCTTATTTTCCCTGAATGCCTATCACTGCCATCTTTGATATTTTGTTTACATACACTAGTAATATTAATCTTCATTTCTGATCTGCACTGTTTACTAATGGATATAGAATGATGGTTGGAGTAGTTGCAATGAAAGAAATACTAGTCAAAAATTAATAATTATTTTAACTTGTTTTGACAGTATTTAGTAATCTTTCCAAAGATAAATAAAATCACACAGACAATTTTTTTCAGAGCAGAAAATTCAGCAAAAATGAACACCGGTCGCAATACAGATCATCTTTATTAAAACTAAAAAAAGATTTCCATCAGATTTAAAAGAGTAGAAATATGTTATGTGGCTACCTTATAAGCTATGCTGGAAACTAACAGCCTTTCTGGGCTATTTTTTTAAATTACCATATTTGCCGGCATATAAGACATTTAAATTTTTAAAAACTCTACAAATATTACACTGCGTCCAATGTGCTGGTATTATGACAGCTTTGATGAGTTGCAGTGAGCAGTAGTCGTCCAAATACCCTTGTAAATATTCTAAATAAAGACGTTTTCTTGTAAACCATTCATCCTACAGGCCGGCAAATATGGTATTTTCTGCTCTTATTTTTTAAATTAATCTATGTGGGTTGTTTTGTGTAATCTCAAAAAGATTGTTAATGCTGAAAAAATTTTAAAAGTGTATTTGTAATGCGAGGCAATGTAAAAAAGAATGGTATATAAGGATGTATATACAACAGCAAAGAAAAGATCTGATGTTGTAAAAGCTGCTGCCACCGTGTCTCAAGCCACAAGAAAGTAATGTTAGCGATGTTCAACACAGCACTGGAATTTGACACACTGCTAGCTTTTAGAGTAATTGTTACTTCCATCACATTTATAGAAATGAACAAAGGTTAGAAAAAGAAGGCAACCAATATTTGAACATTATCACATTAAAAAAAGACTATCATATTTGATTACAATTATTAAATTTTGGCTAGTCATATTGTTGCTTTTTATCAAAACTTTCTAAGTCAAATGCTCTCTGACCATTAAAGTAGTGTGAAGATGGAATAAAGAAGTAGCTTCAAATGAGAATCATCTTCACCAGTCCAGCAACTAAAGCCTATAGCTAAACAAGGCACAAATTTAAAGTCATATTGCCACCTACTTGTGTCATATCATTTTGTTTTTTTTCAAATTAAACATTTTTTTTTTTACTACCTTGCTATAATCCTAAATCCATAAGAAATACATTTGATTATGAAAAGATTGAGAGAAAAAAGCTGCCTTTATACAATGTATTTATTTTTTAAATTAGGAATCAACTCCAAATGCTAAAGTTTTTATATAAATCATCCAAGAATTTCTCTCTCATAATTGTCTTTATACATTGAATTGTTGCTTCCATTCAAAATTAGAACAACTTTTGGAGCCTATAGTTCTATAATTTACCATTTACTTAACACCTTTCTACTTAAAGAAACTAAAACTTGGCAATATCAAGAGCCATTGTCATATAACAAGCATTAAATTTCCTTTATTTTATTGGATGAAGAATTGTAAACCATTATTATTAATTTTGACTAGTATTTTCCTTCATAATTTTTCAGTTGTTTTTCATCACAACTCGCAGCAAGCAATTTTGATCTTCTCTTGTAGTGTTCTCATGGCTTGGGCAGCTGGGTGTTTGCCAGGCTTCCGTAGGCAGAGGGGATGTAAATTCGAATCTCACCGAGAGCTTATTCTTCATTTCTGATACACATAGTTTGCTCGCTGCTGTAGCTGAGATAAGTTGTGATAAAAAGCAACTAAAAATAGTCAAAATTAATAATAATGGATTAAATTTCCTGCTGCTAATTTTTTTTCATCCGCTTTTACCTGATATTTGTACTCTGCTACATTGGAAAGCTCAGAATATTGTAAACAATAAATGAAAGAACTTTTGGCAAAGTGATAATATCCAAATATTAGTCACCTAAATGCCTTATACCATGGCGAGACAGTGAGGCAAAATTTTGGGAATCCACATTCACATATTTCCAGACAAACACAAGAGAGGAAAAGAGAAATAAAATTATATATTAAGGTAGATAAGAAATTATTTACAAGATCCAAGGAACATTCGGTTTGAATATGTAAACTTTTTTAAGCTTCCTGTTTTACTTATATATATATGTATATATAATATATTTATATATATATAAATTTGGACCCATTTTAAGGATTTGCCCTTTTTCTCTTTTCAAATTTATTCATTATTTTACACAGTAGGGCAAGGCCATCAAGAACAGTGTTTGTTTGTCTGTCAGGCTTATTTCCCCTACCCACCTCCCCACAAACAAAGACCAAAAAACATTGAAGGAGGAAACAACTTTGATATTCAAGAGTTGCCTCCCTTGATACACCCTTTGTTTTAGACTGTCTTGTTTAAAATTGTCTTTTCTTAAATTTTTAAATTTTTTTTTTTTTTTATGGCCATGAAAAATGAAAGTAACCGGAACAAGAGAACGTCATCATCATCACAGAGTTAAAAAAGCTCCATTTCATTTGAAAATAAACTTCGACAAATGATCACAGATGGAAAACGTATCATGGATAAAGAGTAATTTAAAGAGGAAAAAAAAATATTTAAAAAAACCCCAAAAACGACAACACATACAGAAAAGAAGAAAAGACGACAATGTTAATATTTGTAATTCCTCCTTCAAGAGATCTTGCTGTTGATGACATGCTGGTGCGTATGGCAACCATATTCGGAATGTTTTGTGCTTCGATATCTGCTAGATTCGGCACTCTGATAGTTGGCCGCTTCATCAACTGGGTGGGCCGCCCCATACTGATCCTGGGGACCATAATCTAGGAGCTCTACCACACGACCTTGAATATCACTCATGTGGCAAGGGGAACTCTCCTCGCTGCTCGGGTAGAAGCCCTTAGATTTGGACCTCTTCTTATAGTCGTAGAGAGACGACTTGCCGAAAACCTCACTATCCCTATGCGTTGCTGCAGCACCAGCAGAATCAGTAGTATCGTAATCCGGGGATGCCAGGCACGGCTCCTCCTTGTAGTGATCATCCGTGATCTCAATTTTGTCTTCATCCAGGAGGTTTCGGGAAAATTTCAGGGTTCCCTTCAGGATATCTCGAACCTGAAACGAGAAAAGTAAAACCTTGTTCAAAGAGATGATGTCACATTGAGATGCAGAAATGTTTCTTTGAATAATGTCATTATCTGAAACAAGGATTATGACTGCACTTAACATCCTAGTCACAGATATGCACAAGAGTATGTATTGAAGCAGTACCTACCTCTACTGAGATATGAAACCACCATAGCCTCTTATTTCATTGCAGTCCAGTGCATATTTAGCTTCATGTTTGGGCTGTAACTTTTTAATCCCAACAGATACAAATTGGGCACATACACCATTGGAAAGCTAATAAAATTCTCTAACGGTATATGTATATGCATATCTCCTTCATGAATTAAATCCACAATTTTACCTATAAAGTATACTTGAAATTTCCTTGTAAAATCCTAAAATACCTATAAATTTTTTGTATTTTTGAAT
The DNA here is from genome assembly GCA_006491835.1 of Architeuthis dux. NCBI lineage: Eukaryota > Metazoa > Mollusca > Cephalopoda > Oegopsida > Architeuthidae > Architeuthis > Architeuthis dux. The sequence goes on from VCCN01003880.1 coordinate 11,186,123, forward strand.
TCCTCATGTCTGAAAACCATGATTTAGCCTTTCAAAGTACTCAGGTATGTCAACTGGGAGATGAGATATGAAATTTCTGTTTTTTTGGTGTGTGCTGGTGGCCATTTTGTTTT
>VCCN01003880.1:11186501-11199543 GCA_006491835.1 Architeuthis dux
AAAAAAAAAAAAAAAAAAAAAAGAAAAGAAGCCAACTTTGGTCCCCAGAAATCAGTGGCGAGGAAATTAAACTCCCGAACTCTAGCACCTTAAAGAAAGAATGTTACAGAAGCAGAAGTACAGAGGTCAATAGGGGACAATTCCAAAAACACAGATGCAAAAACTGGACGTGATGTGTATGTGATGACATATGCATGTTCCCCTGGATCCAGATTCGACATTCCAGAACAAAACAGACACGTGAGAAAGGCAGGAGAGTACATGGCCGAAACATTGTGAAAAATAAACAACAAAAGTGAGAAAAATAGTCTGAATAAATCACATACAAATTCCAGGTATTTACTTACCTGTTTTACTCCAGCAATTGATAACAAAATTTCATCTTCTCCCCCTGTTAACTTCTGGGAATGCAATTCATCTTGTAAGCGTTCTAAACAATTAAGAGAAAAAAAAATAGTGAATTAGAATTTCCATTTTATTCATGATCAAAAATTAAAAAATTATATCTGATGACTAAATTTGTTGATATAGAAAACCCCCCCCCCAAAAACTGGTTTCATAATTTACTCTTTCCAATGGTATAAAAAAAATGAATAGATTAAAATTTCAACAAATTACAAAACTAATAGTGGAGTTCTTTTATCATCTACTTGAGAGAACATTTACATAAAACCTAATTCAGCGATCAACCACAAGAGCCAACTTTTCTTAAGTGCCAGTGTGAAAATGCACGTCTTTAGAAGTTGTTTACTACTTATTTCTCTTCTTTTTCATCTCAAGTAGAACACTACAGAATCACAGGAAATATTAAAGTCTTAAGAATATCGTATTTGATGGTGGCATTTCCAGCCAAAATGTCTCAAAAGGTAAATGTAACCTTCCTTGTCCAGCTCCACATTGGCCAGAACTTGAGGAGGTGTTAAAAACAACTGGGTGATAAATTAGAAGAATTCAGAAAAATGCATTTTTTAAATTAATATTTCCTGCTGAAATAAGGTGGGGTCCCCCCACCCCACCTTATTTCAGCATCTTATATGCCATCAAATATGGTAAATAAATTAAATAATGAATATTTTCTATAGTTTTGAAAAGGGTCATTAATATTCAAATGGTTCTTCGGATGATTGAATTCCTTGTTGTTTGTGTTGTAAACAACGTTTCAGCCAAGCCTTCTTCAGGTGTAAAATTTGAGTGTGAAGGAGATAACCCTTATAGCACAAGGCCCAGGTGTCTCTGTCTTGTCAGGTTTAGGTCTGTTGAGAAGTGAAAGCCACATCAGGTTGAACTCTGCACTTGTCTGGCTAATGCATTTAGTCGAGATTTTGATGTGAGCTGCTTCTTTGATTTTTCTCTGCTTCCAACATCGTTCTCTGTCAATAATCTGGACTTCCTCCCAGAGAGGAAGATGGTTGCCCGAAACATTGTGTTTACAACACAAACAACAAGAAGGAGTTCAATTGTCCGAAGAACCATTTGAATAAATAATAAATGTCCAAGATAAACAGCTAACTGGAAAGTCGTTCAAATGGAGTTTTCACAGTTGAGAAAATAACAGAAGGCTTGTCTCTAGAAAAAAATACCAAACTTACCAATATGGATATCAAGTTTGCTGGCACAATATTTGCACATGGCTTCATAGTCATTCAATTTGCCTTGCATATAGGCCATTTTGGTGTTAATATCTTGCTCCTGTAAAATACAAATGAACAATATAGAAGATTCTGGTTAATTGGACCACTGGTTAATCTGGGCATTTGCTTATTTGAGCCAATTCTTGAAAAAAAAACCAAAAAAAAAACCAAAAAAACCCCATAAAACCCCCAAAATCCAAAAGTATTTTATAAAATATGATCTAATATGCTGTGTGTATTTGTATATTTATGTTTTGTCTGTAATGCCCCAAATCAATTAAATAAAAATTGTTACATTTCATGTGCTGATAATATAGAAAAGTTGCGTTCCTTGCATAATTTTTTCTATCATCCATCTATATAAAATGCTATGTATATCCATATATGCTGCCATTTTTAATGGCATGGATACACTAGTATAATATTAAAATGGATACACTAGTATAATATTAAAGCCCATGTCACTTTTTTGTTGGTTTGGGTCATGCTAAAGCAAACAGATCTGCTCTTCATTTTTGTGTGTTCACCTCATGTCTTTGTGTTTGTCCCGCTTACAGCCATCTGCTCTTCACTTTTGTATCTGTGTATTAATCACGCGATGTGATATTTTCTTTGAATTTTTATTACATTTCAACAAGTCAGTCATCACTTTAAAGTTTAAAATCCATCATCACTTCTTTTATTTTTTTTCAACTAATAGTTAATTTCATTTTTAATATTGATTTCATAGAATAAAAATAAAAATAAAGTGCAATTAATTTTTTGTTTTTACATACGCTGAATCGGACCTTTTCAGAAAGTAGGTTTGTTCCTCCTGTGGCCTGTTCAGCCTTTGCCAACTGTATGTAACAAGGAATTGGACTAAGTTAAAAGTACAGATAGAAGATTACGTAGGGCAGGGTAAACTCATGGAATCATACTTTTTTGCAAAGAATGTCTTCCCCAAAGAATTATTACAATAAATACATTTATACTAAAATATTTGTATAATTTATCCAAACAAATAATCCCATCATTGTTTATGGTTACTATGCTAGTATTAGTAATAATTTCATGTGCTTATTTAGGCCACCAAACTGGTAAACTGGGCCAATGTAAACAAACCAAAATAAAATTTTGGTCATTATTAACTAACTCTGAACTTAGTCAGCATTTGTTTGAACAGCCTTTTAGAGTACAGATACAATTATATGTGTCATTTAGTGTATGACAAGTTCCAAACCCCATAAAATACAATCTGACCTGCACTGATGTTATTCACAGTCTCCTAAGAGTCTATATCAGGGTACATTAGAGAAATTCTTCAAACATCAATGAGCATTAAATATGCAAGTAGTTCAGTATATTATTAAAGCTGTATTAAAAGATTTAAATGGTTTTAAGATTTTTTTTTGTCTAAAAATTTACTGAATTTGTTTTAGCTGTTGTTTAATAGTAATAGTTTTGTTTTTTTAAACTGACTAAATGGGAAAAATCTTTTATGTTCCTACTACACATACTTTAGACTAAAAACTGAAAATTCATGCCTATAAATTGTCTATGTTGCTTTACATAACCAGTGCAGCTGTTTAATTGGCCAAATTTCAATTAACTGGAATCTCCTGTATTTCTTGATAATCTCCGTTTTTTTTTATAAAACTTGATCAATCGCTATACAATCTACAGGGTGGGTGAGAGGAATTCAGGGAAAGGCATTTTTTTCTTGATATTCCCTGCTGAAATAAAGGGGGTGGGGTCTTATATGCCATCAAATATGGTAATTGCAAAACAGGGGGTACAATTGGTTAGTAAAAGAATTACACAAAATTAGATTAGATCGCTTCTTTGTAATAAGTGATTAAGGACATGAAAAAAAGATTTCCTAACCTACAATTTCATTCTTCATTCACAAGGTATAAACCAGGTGTAGGCAACCTATGGCCCGCAAAGGGATTTTGATCGGCCCGCGAGCAAATATTCTCTTCCAAACAATGAAAAAGGGATATTAGAAAATCATTTTAACTTAATTTCTTTAAAACATAAAAAGTAAGCATATACTATGCTTACTTTTTATGTTTTAAAGAAATTAAGTTAAAATGATTTTCTAACATCCCTTTTTCATTGTTTGGAAGAGAAATATAACTAGATGCATTTAAATAGATAATTTCTATATTTCAAGCTTTTTTATGTCATATCTGGCCCACCATTCACTCATTAATACGCAATCAGGCCTGCAAAGATAAAAAGGTTGCTGACCCCTGGTATAGAGAGAGAGAGAGAATAAAATCCCTTGACCAACAAAAATAAATATTCTTCATTTGCATGTAGACTCACATGTCTTGTAAACTTCTTGGATTTCATCCTTCCCTTGGTGGGTAATGTGGAATAGCGAGTTGGACTGCTAGTGTGACCATCATCAGGACTGTAACCTGCCGGGGTGGAGGCCACAGAACGAGGCATGATGCTAGAGTTTGAAGTCGTTGAGCGTAACATGGTGTCTTCTAGCTTGGACAGACTAGCTGTGGAGCCTCTTTTCTCTTGACAAGGTGGAGTAACTGAAGGAGAAAAAAATTAAGATTAAAAAATCTTTAAAAAAAAGATTAGTTGTGAGAAGACAATGATTGAAAAATTTTGACTGACAAAAAAAATAGTGACTATCAGATAAAAACAAATCTTTAAACTGATTAGAGTAAATTCACTTCTGTATATTGAGAGTAGTGGGTCACTTGGGGTCTTTATGATCTGAAATTGTGGAGCTAACTTGCTATGATCTGCCATCAGTGTTGGGGGGGTGTTTAGCCTGTTTGATGCCATGAACGAGATAACTCGTCTTAGCAAGTCATCAGTCCAATGCCATGGACATGGTAACTTGTTTTACATATTTACTTTGGTGATATGACAACTAGTGAATGAATGCACAACTTAACAATCCTATAGTGCATTATTCTTTTGCAAGATGGCAGCATCTCCTTGTGCAAACAAAAGAAAAACCTGGCACCGGATTTACTTGGCAGCGCCCAGATTGTGGTATTTTAGGACCTAGCAATGTCCATTTGTAACGAAACATTGTAAAAGCCAATATTTTGAGGCAAATATATTCTCTAATGGAGTGAGAATTCAGAATAATCATTTATAATTAGAAAAAAATGACTGGCCCAATTAAAAAAAACAAACAAACACTTTGTAGTACTAAAAAGCTAGCACTCAATGTTTGATAAGCAATATAGCTTTGGCGTATAACAATAATAATCTTGACATAATAGAAGGAAAAAAATCAACTAAAAAAATAACCTGTGAGAATGAGGACTGATTTCAAAAGTGAAATGAGTACATTTAATGACTTACAGGAAAAAAGGCCAGTTGTTCCAAGCAACGATAACTCCGCTTAAGGACCAACAAAAACAAACTATCGAATTAAAACAATTTATTGAGATACAAAATTTAAAATTAATTTTTGAGTTGAATCATTTTAGGGAATTAATTTACTTCTGTAGTTTAATTTGATAACTTTGATAAGTTCGCAGGAACAAACAATGGGGTGATTACAAAAATTAAAATTATTTTTTAGTTCTCAGTACTACATTTTATTGCTGAATGAGTTTGTAAACAAACTATAAAACTATTTATTACAAAAAAAAAAAAAAAAAAAAAAAAAAAAAATAGTTTTATAGTTTGTTTACAAATTCATTCGGCGATAAAATGTACTGAGAACTAAAAAACAATTTTCATTTTTGACAAGGCTGGATTAGCCCATATACAAACTATGACATAAAAAGAAAAAAAAGACATTGAGGGGGCCCACAAATAAATAGCTTGGGAAAAAGATCAATCATAAATAAAATAATTACTTAATTTTTATTTTTAATATATACTATGAGTTGCCTTATTTTATCATTTGTAAATAACTTATTACTATCTTTATAATTTATTGCATATTTTTACATTGTCTAATTATGAAAATTTTAAAAATATTTTGTTTTTTTACTTTTTATTACATTTAAAAAAATGTCTGCGTTACTTCAACAATTTCTTCAAAATTAGAAATTTGAATTTATTAAATAGTAAGTTTTCATTTTCTTGAACTACAGAAGTAAATTAATTCCTTAAAATAATTCAACTCAAAAAATAATTTTAATTTTTGTCTCAATAAATTGTTTTAATTCCATAGTTTGATTTTGTTGGCCCTTGCGCGGAGCAGTTGTGCATCGAGTAGTCAGCGTTGAGTTTTCGGTGCGGGGTTATCTTGAACCTAATTCACCATACCCCTACTCAGCCTCAATGCAGTATTTACTAAGCTTAGCTTAGTCCAGCACATAGCTGAAGGGAATGGAGTTGGAAGATTGTGTTGCACCAGTCTTCCAAGTGAGGAGGGAGGATATACCTGCTTTGAAAATCAGCTTTTAAGATGCTGGCTTTTACTGGGCCTTAGTAGGAAATACATAACTACCTCAGCCACCAAGCTGGTTCTGAATGATACTCCGACTGTTAGTTTATAGGAGTGAGTAAACAGCACAAATCGGAAATAAAGGTGTGAGGAGTTCGAAAGTAATTCACTCCATTCAAAAAGACCACGTCTGTGTCTTGCGTGCATTTCCACCATTTTCAATGTCTGATTAATGCATGCGCGCTCAGGGAGCCATTTTTAACCCAACCCCGATCATGAATACGTAGAGTTGTGACCTACTTAGGTGCACGAAAGAGGAGGCAAGGCAGTTTCCAGCTGATTGTCGTCGGTAACAGACGTGAATAAGTTGGCTCGACTTTTTACGACTAATGTGTATGGTGACCCGTGAGTCCCATAATTGACTGGGATTCTCTGTTGAAGTCATTCCCTGTTCCTGTGGTGACCCTGTTTTGAAGTCATTCCCTGATCCTGTTCTGAATGCGTTCCTCGCTCCTGCAGTGCTGAGCCGGCCCCCATCGAGAACAAAAGGATAAGCTCTCAGCGAGACTTGAACTCGCATCCCTTTTACCTCAGGAAGTCTGAGCTACAGGAATGTTTGCAGCTGGCGGAAGATCAAATCTAACCCTTAAACCTATTCTTCCATTTTTCCGTGATCCCTCGACGCAAAGAGCTCATCCTTTGATTCTGATCCATGTTGTTTACTCACTGCTATAAACTCATGATCCGAGTAGTTGCAATGAAAAGCAACTAAAATTAAGATGAAAGGAAATACTAGTCAAAAATTAATAATGGTACTTCAGATATTTTCAGTGGTGTAGTATTGAAAAAAAGAAGTTAGGGAACATAGGGCTGCATGCTTTAGTGAGTGTAGCGATCCAGTGACTTAAGCAAACCTCTACAGCTGGATAGTGAAGGAACGCTGTTCTCCTCCAAAACAAAGTAAGGCAACACCATTCCCACAGCTCTACACCACTGGATATCATGCAATGAGAATTTTCAATTAGAGATAAATTTGATTAAATGTTGGAAATTCAAGCAATTTTAGGAAATGTGAACTAATGGAAAAGTCAAGGAAATAAAATCACAGTTAATCAACAGATAACAAGTAAACACAAATTGTAGAAAGAAATGCTGTGGTGTAGCTAGAGGGGAAGCCCATTTTTCAAGAGTGGCACCTTTTTAACAATTTTTTTACGTTCTGATTTTAGATACAATATAGATTTATGAGCCAACTGTAATTTCTTTTATTGTGTTTTGATTTTAAATACAAATTTTGAAGAAATGTATAATAAATTAAAAATGATTTAGTACGTGTTCGGGTGCCTTATTGAATGTGCTTGCTCCCTCTAACTTTAGAACGTAGCTACGCCCCTGACAGGCTGTCCTCAGGGCTGGGCACAGCTGGCAATAAGCTCAGGCCAGATTGGAAATGTCAGCCCCATTTCAAACTGCTCATTAAGTATTTTTGTCATCAGTGCTAAATACATACGATTTATGTATGGGTATGTAGTATATATGATGTACTTACAAGTAACAGAACAGTATATAGTGTACAATAGGATATGGGCTATCTGACATTATGATGATAAGAAAAGACAATGTGGAGACTCAAAATAATTTGCAATAATTATTTATTACCTAACATGTTTCAGACAAAAATCTGGCTGTTATCAAAGGTATCTGGAGTAACAGTGTGGTCCTTCAACATGGTCACCCTGTTTTTTGTCTTTTCCTATCATCAAAACAGTATATACACATACATATATTTATATAGGTGGGTCTTGGAAGCTAAACGCTAAGAATGTGAATATATCTATTGAGAAACAGAAGAGTAGAATATTTTTGGTGCTTACCTTAATTCATAGGAGATAAATTACATAACCAAGATTCCCTAGAGACAGCACATATCCATACAAAAGTGTTTTTGAACTGCAGCCTTTTTGCAAAGCAGTAGATAATTAGTTAGCAAACATACGCATCATGCAAATGAAAACAGAATGAATTTTTTAAAAGAATTAATAAAAAATAATCTCATGGGGAAGACCAGTTCATTTCTGCTCTACTTTTTCTATCTGGGAAATTCAAGGCAGAGATTTTATTTGTTGCTTTTTAACTGATTTTAGACAATGTCAGCCATCTTGATAAGACATATGTAGTGATGGATTATCTGCCACCCAGGTCCCGAACTTTAGTATGCCCCCCCCCTTGACCTTGCCACTAAACCCCAACCGTAGGTGAATAAAATGACATTAAGTCATGTTAAATAACTTATATCATTGTACTATGTATAATGTACAATATGTATAATATCATAAAGTTATATAAGTCAATTACATAAACCAAAATACTCAAACCATTTTTTTGCTCTCAGGCCCCTTCCCTTTTGGGCCCCTAGGCTTAAGCCTACTCACCCAAATGGTTAATCTGTCAGAGGCCATAGGTCTATGTGAAGTTAAGATCTTAGGCAAGTTTCTCAGTGTTGTATAGCCACAGGTCCGCGAGAGGAAAATCCTGGACTTGGAGAAAAAGCAAGACTGGAGACTTGTTTTATAAAAATATGATGATATATTTTTATTCCATCAGACACATCGTTCAGTGGCGGAGAATGAAGAGTGGGAGAGAGATAATGATAGCCGACAGACTTTTTTTTAGACAGCAGGGCATACAGGTCTTTTGACAACAGGGAAATTGGTCCTGTCTTCATCCCAAGCCTAAGTGAATATCTCTGGATTCTGAGGGCGCTCTGTGTGGCTTTTGTCGGGTTCGAATGCTCACACTGATTTTCCAGCCCACCCTCAGGGTTTTAGTCAATATCCGGTTTATGACTTTTCAACACCTGATGTGTCTTCCGGTCCCTGGCACCTGCAGTTTGGGTCTTGGCCGATATCCTGTTTATAACTTTCAACACTTGAGGGGGTCAAATCTGTGACCCCCACACACGGCTGCCTAAATATCCAACATCAGAATGTAAATTCAATATGGACGGTTCAGATACGTGGCATAAGTACAGGCATTCAGCTTGTTTTGCAGCAAGCCATTATAAACACTCTCCCTCTCCTACACACCAGTCTCCTGTACCTCCCACCACACCAACCTGAGCCTAACATACCATCATCACCATTTTTGGGGGTCTGAGGGCTCAAAGGTTTTCCCCATATAATTGCTTCAAGTGTGCTGCATTAGTGCATGGTGAGGCACCAAAAATAATTCCTAAGCTAAGCTTAAACTAACAAAGCCACAGTAGTTGGGCACTCATTAAAGATTGAACTCACTATTCTAGTAAAGTGGTTTGTGAGACAATCGTGCTAACCATCAAACCATGGGAGGCACTCTTCTCATGCTTACTACAGGTACACAATCTTTTATCCAAAACCTCTGGTACCAGACACTTTTCGGAAGTTTTTGGATTGGTAGTACAGGTATCATTTCGATAATGACAGATACTTCCTTTTCTGCTTCTCACTGTTACCTATAGGGGAATTTGCAGCTCATTTAAACATTTTCAGTCTTGAAAGTAAAAAAAAAAGAAAATCACCAAAAGATCAACGAGCCACAAAGGCTTGTCTGACCAGTAGGAGCACTGTGTAGCTGGGTTGAGCCAAGGCTTGAAATAATTACTTCCACTGTGCTCTACAAGACCTGGTAGAGTGCAATGGAAGTAAACAAGATAACCTTGGTTTTGCGTGGGTCACATTTGGTTATGAGCCTTAGTGTACAGACGACATCCATGGAAAAAAAAGTTTGGATTTCAGAATTTCAGATAAGAGATTGTGTACCTGTAGTTCAGGAATAACACTGCTCTAAAATCCATTAAAACCTAGATTAAATGACCAAAATGTGCTTTTCCTGGGGGTGGGAATGTGTGCCCAAAAAACCCTTCTTGTGTCTGGCTTTTTTTTCTTTTTTCATCTGAAAGATAAGAATTTACCTGGAGAAATGTCAGTTTGAAGGTTCATGGGTTCACTGGAAGACTTGGTCATTTTCTTGGGACTACTCTTTACAGATAATGTGCGTGGTCTGTTATTTATTCGGCGGGTCAAGGAGGAGAAGCCAGTCATCATGGAGCTGCGGGTTCTGCTAGCAGAAGCATTGTTGTTGGTGGCTGCAACTGCTGGCCACACAAGAAATGTTAGTATTGCAAGGTGAGAGAAGCGCAAAGGTTAAGACATTAAAATGCAGGATGGAGGGACAGACATGCACGCATACACACACGCACATAATTAAAATATCCAAATACTTATACACACTAAAATACACACACATACACTGAAATACACACACACACACATTAAAATATCAAAATACTTACATATACACACACTAAATTACTCAATACTCACACCGAGATATATATGTACATATACACACACACACACAAAAATACTTTAAAAAATTAAATACTGATTAAAGTTACAAATCTGTGAAACAGATTCCTGCTACATTTTTTTACTATTATTATTTTATGACTAGTTTGACACCTTATTATTTAAATAAATAAGGGAAACTACACTATAAATGGCATTCACTATACCTGGAGTTATCTCCCTTGAGAAATCAAATCATTATAATATAGATTATCAGAATGAGTGCACACTGTAATTAAGTTGCAAATTGGACTGGAAATTGCTTTATTCTCCACGTTAGAGCATTTTAATAGTATTGCACTAACAAAAATCTTGCTACAATGTGCCATTTTTACTGTGTTACGGTAACAAACAGACAGACAAACAGAAATTGACTCATTATAGATACATCACATAACACACCACCAAACTCTCACTCTTTCCCTTGGTAGTAGCATTTGTTAAAAGGTTCAGAAATTAATCATTATAAGTGTCATTAATTAATGAACATGCATACAGCTATTTTGCACCAAATTGATTTAACTACCAATTAAAACAAGCTACTTGTGGGGTTTGAACACATTACCACTTAGACATTGTGTTTTTTAATTTAAATCTCTTAATTAAAATGACTTTATTATGTCAATTCCTTATATTTCAATTTTCCTTAATTCTAAAATCAAATGGTTCATTTGGCCAAATTTGACATACTGAGTAATAATGCCTGTATTTTCTAGCATCGAAATAAACCTAGGAACATAGCATCCATAGAAGAGTGGCACATAGTTGTCTGGATTCACATCATGTAGACAGCCATTTTGATTCTTTTGCTGATGGTATTTTCCTAATTTTTTTTCAATACTGAAAACCACAAAAGCAACACTAATTACTTATATAGAGTAAATCAATAGCAATAGTAATAAAATCATTTGGCTGCAAAATAACTGTATCAATACGGTCAAAATGTTAATAGAAAGTTAGTAAAATGAGTTTTAAATATAGAGCAAGCATTTTAGCAATAGTATTACAAGAAATGCAGATAATAATGTTAATCAAGTTAAAAAAGTTATCAGAGAAATTGCATCCAGGAAGAAAAGAATTTTACGCTGAACAATGGCTTAGAGTACAATAGAATCCATTTTGGAGATTGTGTGTATGTACATAGAACACAATCCATTTTAGAAATGTATTTACTAAGCTTAGCTTAGCTTAACTTCGTCTAGCAGAGGGTCAAGGAAGATTGCACTGTGCCAATCTTCTAAGAGGGGAGAGTTTGCCTGCCTTGAAAAATTGTTGTCATTTTGGGTTTGAACACTGTTACCGGTGGGAAATACACAACTGCCTTAGCCATCTTCAAAGTGACAAACTCAGCTTTGTTGCTTTTATCACTAAAATAAAATCTGTCTGGTGAATTTTATGTTTATCTTTTAGGCCACTATGATGCATTTTATTTGAAGGACGGATAGCAATACTTATTAGGTGCAGAGTGGTGTAGCAATTACTGGCAGAGAAAACGGAATCAAGTTCAAGTTTTGACTGAGGCTGTTTAAGTTCACTTCGTACTTTCCTTGGGGAAGGCATGATTCCACTTCTCCCCCAGTTATGAGTAAATAGCAGGGTATTTGGAATCCCTTAGCCCTGTAAGGCAGTTCATATTAGGCGTGGGACTAGCAATTTCACAATGTAAACCTATTTGCCACTGAAACAGACTATGCTCCACTAGGAGTTATTCGATATTTTGTAGAGAAGTTTTGTATATCTAATATATTTTAACATATTTTAGCTGAGAATAAGCAAATTAATAAACAAAATGGCCAAATTTGGTCTGCAGTAGGATGGCATGAAACTAAATTTCCTTGTACCCTCTTGATTTTGTTTCGGTATGGTCTGTTGCAGCTGGGAATGAATGAATGGGTCAGATACTTAGCATCTACTGCTCACTTTAATAGTTTACATGTGCAAGCTCAGAGAGGATTGACGTCTGAGTGAAAACACACTTGCTCTCACAGGATAACCCAAAGATTAAAAAACACACCAGTCAAAATATAAGCAACAAAGATGAGAATGTCCAACATAGAATTTAGTTCTGAGATTCCAAAATATGATTTCAGCTGCATTGGAAGTCTTGGAGAGGATCTCATGGGGAAGCGGGGATACAAAAAGGCATTGGGGTGTAAGAGAAAATAGGCTTAGCATTAAAAAGTAGTTGGATAAGGCCGGGTAGTAGATCTTTGTAAAGCAAGGGAGCAGTAACTTTAAAAAAAAAAAAAAGTTTGGGAACCACTGATAGTACTCTTGAGTACCGAATAACCCTCCCACCCCCATTAATTATTCCAACAAAGATCCACTTCCAACATTGCCAACTCTTGAAATTTATATATCCAAAATTGAGGCAAAAAATAAAAAAATATCTAAGAAATTATCCAAAATTCGGGCAAAAATATCTAGATGTTCCAGAAAATTATCTAGATGTTATCTAAATATACACTACATTTTATTAATTTACAGCATGCTATATCAAAATATAAAAAAATAATACTAAAAATGTAATCGAATAATTACATTTTCTATAGCCCTGGTTGGTGTCACATGATGTAAACAATTTGATTATCCAACAGAATTCTTTCTCTTTTTAAACAACCTTTTTTCTTTGTTTTTACACAAAATTAATTTAATCATTGTAG
>VCCN01003880.1:11216530-11235632 GCA_006491835.1 Architeuthis dux
CATACATTGAACATTATACAGTGAAAATTTCAGCTAATGTGTCAGGCTACAGACGTTGATTCACCCTGGTATATGATTAAATGTATGTACACTTTGATAGTTATCATTTTCATTTTTGGCCCAAGTGGTAGAGGGATTGTTATAACAAATTCTGGGTTCGTTAGTCTTTTTATTAATAACTAAACTAGAAAGATCTCAGATTCAAGACTATTTCTATCATGTGATCAGTTTAGTATTTAGCATATCTACAATATCTCCATGAAATAGAAATGTACACTTTACAGCCTACATTTACTAACTTGTTGATTAGATCAAACTTTTTGCTTCACAAAATTGATGAAGATAAAACAGTAGAGATATTTAGAATTAAAAAGTTTGTATCCTTTTCATAAACATCAACTGATTATAAAACATCTTTAAATACATTATTATATGCTGATTTACTCGGACTAATGTCCTCATCTTGGTTGTTATAGTCACAACGTTTCTGCCGTTGTACCATCTGAACTTCTTCAGGTGTCTGTCGTAGTTGGTAACCGTTTGGGAATTTTGAACCCAACCGTTTTTCAAACCACGGGGGTAGATTGTTCTCATTTCTCTGTCCATACCAGAATTTTCTCGTATCAGTTAATTTTTCCAAATTAATACATCCTTGGGAAGTCACTTGTCTGCCTCTTCCACTGAACCAAAGTATGACTTTTCTGCATTACCCAACCCAGGGATTAAATTTATGATTGCCAAGCAGTCTTAACCAATGCTTTTATCCACTAGGCCATGTGTCCTGTATGACTATAACAACCAAGATGAGGACACTAGTCCCAGTAAATCAGTGTATAATAATTCATCTTGGAAATTCAAACAAAAATCTTTAAAAGCAGATTAAAAATTAGCCTTTCAGTTCTGTCGAAATGATTTATCAGCATCAAGTAAAAAGAATTTATGCAAATATTGGAGAACCAATGACCTAATCAGATTTTGATTTGTATTTAATTCACAAATTGAGTGTTTGTGTATTTGATCTTGCAGATTTTCTAACAGAACATTATTTAAAGACATTTGAATATTGCTATTTTGATGGTTGAATATCAGTGACAACATAACTAAATTGGGTCTAGAACAGTCTAGAATCTCAAATGGGAGGTACTTGGCTCCTAGGGGGAAGAATTTTAGCCAGTGGAACAATTGGGGAGGAATTTCAGTCAGGGGAAGAATGTATAATGGAAAGTATAGTGGTGAAAAAATTACTACATGATAATTCAAAATGGAGGAAGAATTGGGAAAACCTGGAATCACAAGGGGATGAATGTGACCTGGGATTCTGAGAACTATTTGTCTAGAATCATTAATACACAGACATAACCCACTGGGGAAAGGCATGAATCCACATCTCCCCCCCAGCTATGGGTAAATAGCAGAGAAATTGAATCCCTTTAACCTTGTAAAGTAGTCCATCTTGGGACCCATATCACGTAAAAACTTACAATTGCTACAAACAATGATTGGGTCTCCATGAATTGTTCAAGAAATGCAGACAAAATCATTGCATCATGTGTGGGCCGACAGGGGAAGTAACTTTGTTTTGCTTGTACACAACTTTGCAGCAGAGTTAACAGCAATATGTTCATATGACCCAGCACACCTCACTTCTCCATGTTTAATGACAAAGTACAATAGTTTAATGCAAATAAATTGCATTGTAACTATTGTTATTTTTTCATTATTTAAAATAAGGCATCCCATAAAAGTATACATCATGATGTTTAAGCAGTTTCAAAGATTGTATAAACAATAATTGTTAGAAGCCCATTACCAGGGTGGATTGGGGGGGGGGGGGTCTGGAATATGTGCCAGGCCCTTAACCAGCAGTGGAGGATTTCAGACAAGGAAAGCAAAATGGACAAACTAAAAGTCTAACCTGTCAACAACTTGGGTCAAGCTGAAAGAACGGGGAGAACAACAAATAATCACAATCAAACAAAAGAAGCAAAAACAAAAACAAAAGCCAAGAACAGAGGAAAAAAACATCAGTAAATAAAACAAAAGAAAGGAAAACATTTTGGTAAAAAAAAAATAAATAAATAAAAGGCATGCTATATTTTGAGTTTTGTTTGTTTTTTTATACAAGGAATTCAAGACAATGTGATTGAACAAGCCAGAAGAGACATTGATAACATGTAATAAACATTAGTCAATTTTTTATATTATGGATTTTTACTTTCTCAACAGCCGGTTTCATACATTTTGTAATTTTCAAGTGTTTGATCTTTAAAAAGAAACAAAAAAGATCAAACGCCACTCACTTGAAAATTACAAAATGTATGAAAACAGGCCGTTATGTAATTAAAATTCCATAATATAAAACATTGACTAATTTCTTAAAATATGGAGTGCACTAAAAACAAATACAACAAAAACGAAAAAACACTTTATTTAAAATGAATTAAACATTATATTAAAACATCTATATTAATCATATTAATTTTTTATAATGTAAACTTATATTTGTTTACATAATATATATACATATAACAATAAATGTAAATTATTTCCAATTTTTATAACCTTTGCTTAATGTTATCCGGTTATTGTTATTTAAAAGCCCCTGTCTCAAAGTGAGCACAATAAGTGGCTTCCTCTGTATATAAGAAAGAACAAGAATTTCTCAGAGGGATAAACAAAAGATTTTTTAAAGAGAGAAAGAAGAAGAAAAACAAAACCCAGAAGAAAAATGGCTAATCTTGTTTGCAAAATAAATTAAAATAACCACAAAAATAGCCCCAGCAAATCTCTTGTAGAGTTCAAGACATCAATTCTTAAAATCAGAAGCATTTAATTTCTGTAGTATACAACAAATATAAAGATGAATTTTAATCCAAAAACATAATGATTAAAAGCTTTTCCCTACATCATTTAAAGTGAACATTTTCATAATATTCATCATCATAATCAACTTTTAGAATTTACGGTTGGACATTGGCCTTCCCAAAGGTCTGTTACTGTAAGTGTAAGGCATGGGGAGTGAGGGGCCTTACGCTGGCCCATTATGCATTGGCGGGGGGGGGGGGGGGGGATCTTAGTCTGGCAGCTCAGTTTTGGCATCCTTAACAACTTAGAATGTACTTGGTACAGTCCTTGACTTTTTCAATGCATGTAAGCTTTTTGATTACCATTAAAAAAAAACCTATTGTTTTCTTAGAGCTTAGACTCAAATAATAGATAAATAAACAAATAATCACATTTTGATTACACCCGTTAAAAACCTTTGTTTTCATAGAGCTTTGAAAATGACATCTGTTTTCTTTGATTCTCAGGCCCCAAATCTTGATAATATTATGAATACTTGATCAAATGATTTACCTCACCATTTAATACTAGTCTTTCATAGCAGAGCAATTCAAACTACCTCTGCTAGCAATAACAAGTGTAACATTAAAAATATAAATGCTTGTGTCATCAACCACAGTTACTGTTTTTGACATAATTTGTTTTCAGAGGCTATAGGTTACATTCTAAAATTATTCCCAGCCACAAGTGAAATCACGAGGATATAAATTTTCTCCCCTTTTATACTAACCTAGATTGAATTAAAAAATACAAAAAGGAACAAACCAAGAAAAACTGCAGTATGGAGGTACAAGGTCATGAATTACACAGTTCCTACTAAATTCACATACAGTTCAAACCTTTGAATGATTATACAGAAAATTTTAAGTTTATAACCGGTTTATTTTTTCTGTTCCACAAAATTGAAACTCGAGTCAGCAATTGTAGAGAAAAATGGACAATATCACCCATTGTCAGTCATCTGATACATGTTGTTAAGGGGTTATCACCTAAGGAGATCCATGAGGACATGGTGGTGACACTAAGAAGAATGCCCTTCCTATAGCCCTTGATACCAAAGTCCATTTTTAAGGTTCAGTTTTGTGGAACAGACAAAATAATAGTTATGAACTTCAAATTTTCTGTATAATCATTCAAAGAGTTGAACTGTATGTGAATTTAGATAAAGCAGTGTAACTCATGCCCTTGTACCTTAGGCCACAAACATATCAATCACCCCTCGTAGCCAAGTATAATTAGTACCAAGTTGTTGAAAGCAAAATTCAGGGGCAGACAACTCAATGTTACAAAAAAACAAGGAATGTTATTTTAAGAAAACAAAATTTATAAAAGCCAAAAGTAAATTAAAAAGATATTGGAAAATTATTAACTTACCCAACACTTTCAATTTCACAGGCATGGAGGAATGCTTGGTGATCACAATGTAACACAAATATCAAAGGGGCCAGCAATTCATGCATGCCCTAAAAAAATATTTCATATATTAAATGACATTTAGAAAAAATGATATATATTATAACTCATATATAACACATGTTAAAACAAGATATATCACATTAAATGACATTTACAAAAATAGCATCTCTTTAATCATATTTTCTGAGACAATGATTTAAAAAATGTGTAATTACTTTAATTTTAGACACATTTTAATGATAGCTAAAAAGAAATGAATCATCAGTTGAAATAAAGTTTATATATATGATAATTATAATGACATTTATTAGTAGAGAGCCTATATTTGCCCGAGCAGCCTAAATCCTAAATGTGAATAAAGAAGCAAACTGTGCAAGGATCGAACCCGTGTCCACCCTGGAAGCTACCTTATATGCAGGTACAGCTCTACCAACTGAGCTAACGAAGATCTCAGTCGGTAGAGCGGTACCTGCATATAAGTTAGCTTCCAGGGTGGATGTGGGTTCGATCCCTGCACAGAGTTCATCTTTATTCACATTTACGATTTAGGCAGCTCGTTTTGCAGTCGCTCACACTGGCACCAGACAAATATAGGCTCTCAACTAATAAATATCATAATTATCATATTCTGTCAGATATAAAATTATACATCATTTGATTTCATATATATATATATATATTTAAAAATCTGAACTCTGAAATGATATGTAGTATTCAAAAGATTTTCATACTTCAGTTAAATTCATTGATGATTTTCAAATTATTTTTTTATATACAAGAAACTAATCCTACCAACAAATGAAGGTATATGAAAAAGAAATTTCCCATACAAAAAAAACACCCAAAAGGCCTTCTAATAAAGGACTAGAAGCTCCATTTACATCTCTCCACTTCTGTAGATGGTGTTTCCAGCTTTGTTTTAACTCGGGTAAACTTGAAAGCTGAAGATGTTATTCCTAACCTTGTAGTCTGTTTAAAGCAGTGATTCTCAAACAGGAGGCACTTGGCTGGTGCGGGGGAGTGAATTTCAGTCCGGGGAAGAATGTATAATAGAAAGTACAATGGTGAAAAATTACTTTAAAATGAGGTAGGAATTGAGGGACAGAATGTGACCTGGGACTCTGAGAACCACTGGTTTATAGGAAATATGAAAATGTTTACTGAGAACATTCTGATATGTTCTCATACTGAATTCAATTCCTTTTTATTATATCTTTGTTTTATTTTTTTCCCTCCCAGTAAAAACATTTCTTCTATGCACCACAAAATAATGTTTGTATGGAATATTTGCTTATGAATTAACAATTAGTAACAACAAAAAGAGAAAGCCATTTCTTACAAAGCAGTTAAGCATATGAAAGCTATGGCTATTAAACACGTTTGTTCATGCAGCTAAAAGCAACAGACAGACAAAATTCAGCTTTAAAAATTTTTATCTATGCAAAAAGGTTGCTTGGTGAAAAAAATAGGCAAATATTAATGCAAAAAAGTTGAAAAACATTGTTATACAAAGAGGTCAGAATAATTTATGTGATGACATCCATAGGGAGATGAATTATCTTGCTTATTTAAATTTTTAATACCATTACTATAAAAATTATTATTGGTTTTGAGAAAACTTTAATCATTCCTTGGACGTAATGAAATATCTTGTTGCCAACCATATACATATATATGAAATGGATTCTGGTGAATCCGACCATAATATATATTGTTTGACAATTATAATGAGATATCTGAGGTGACTAGTTTGTCTTGGAGTTCATGCCAGTGAATGTTAACAGAAAATTTGGAAATAAAATAATTCTCGCAAAATTTGTGCCTCATTTTCTCAGAGGATCAGAAAAACAATCATTTAAATATGTGCCTTGATTTGAGGAAACAAGTTCGAAATGACCCACAGCTTCTTTCCAAAGATGTGACTGGGGATGAGTCTATTATTCCACTCATTTTGGGCTACCCCTCTTGTATATATATTTCAAGGAATGACAAGTATCAAAAACAATATAAGAGGTTTATTCCAGCCGATATGATATCTCAGTGCATTGGACAAGAGGCCATAAGGCCTATCCAATTGCCACATAAAACTCATTGAACTTAAAATTACAATAAAACAACCATCCTCCAGAATCTGAGAATTATCAAATTGCTTTCAATTGAATAAATACTTGCAACACTGGAAAAAATCTTTCAGGCATTACTTAATAACTGGAGTTAAACAAGAAATATTTCATTCTTAAGGGTGAAATGTTCTTATAACTTCATATTAAAAGATTGGAAAATAAACAAATCAAAACAAACACACATTACAAAGTATGGGTGTAATGACCTCAAATTTCTTAGATGAAGCATTGTCATTGTATCTCAAGCAGGACAATATTAGGTTAGTAAGGTCAACCTATGGAGTCCTACAATTCATAATTTTTTACTAGTATTTTCTTTCATATAAATCTCAGTTTTTTTCCATCGGATCTGGTTTATAATTACCAATTACTACCCACAATGCTGTAAGATGGAAAGATTAGATAGCTGAATGGTTTAAAATCCCAAACATCGAAATACTTAAAAACAAAAGTAGACAACTTGTGATACCTAATGGTATTTTCTTTCATACTATATTAAATTTTAAAAAAAAAAACCCCACTTAATTATCTCCAAACATACCTCTTTGCTTGGCTTTTGTTTATTTTCTAAAATTAGTCCAATGAGGGTTGTAGATTTAGTATTTACAATAATGAATTTATTATATTAAAACAACATTTCACAAAATTCACTGGATATTTTTAAAGATTATCAAAGAATATTTTTATAAATATTTTTATAAAATAAATTAATTTTATTGTAAATACTAAATTTACAATTATATAAAAAGATTTTAAAATATTTTTTAAAAATTGTTTTTTTTTCCAATTTTTTCTTCAATTTTTTTCAATTCTTTGATAATCTTTTTCATAAACACTAAATCTACAATAGATTCTTTTTTTTCATGAATTGTAAGTGTAATTTGGGATTATAAAACCCTGCTTTTCATCACAACTACTCCAACCGGCAGTCTACCAGGTAAAAAGGATGCGAGTTTGAGTCACACCTAGAACTTATTTTTTATTTCCAATCTGTGCTGTTTACTCACTGCTATAGACTGACGGTCTGAGTAGTTGTGATGAAAAGCAACTAGAATTAAGATGAAAGAAAATACTAGTCAAAAATTAATAATGGTCGACAATGTTTCATCTAATAAAAATAAATCAAGATAGTCTTTCTTTCATTTTAATAATTAAAGTTGTAAGAATTGAGAATACATTTCACAATCATTAAAAATCTTTTCGGCATCATCATAAAAAATGAGTTCAAATTAAATCTTTATTCAAGATCCTTTTACATGCATTATAACCAGAGATCACGTGACAACCAATCAAAACATGCAAAAGAGTCTCAGACAGCAGACATACAAAAGGAAAGATTAGTCAACACGGGTTTTAAAAACGGTTTTCAGTTTGAAAAAAAATGGATAACTGCTTCCAGGAAAAGTAGCAACACCTCTTTTGACAAACAAATAAACTGCTTAAAAAAGGATTTATGGAGGTTGTTATACATGAAATATCTTCTTTTTTAAAAAATAATCATAGAGAATAATGCTAAAAGTGAAAGATTTACTAATGTAATAGCATTATCTGTTTCCGATTCAATGTAAATAGAGATATAATTTGTTATTATTGGAGGTTTTTTTAGGCCTTACCCACAATGGTGTCTACCCAAGAAGTTAGACTAATTTTCAAAGTAAGACATAATGCTGCTCAAGCTGCTGATAATGTCAACAAAGTATTTGGAGTGAACATACTACAGTGGGAACTGTTCAGCATTGGTTTAATAGGTTTAGATCTAGAAATATGAATATCAATAATAAACCTCAAGGGAGGTCCAACCCTGTCCCTATTAATGAAGAATTATTGACAGCAGTGGCTAACGACCCACAAACAAAGGTTCAAGCCCTTTCTTGAGACTTTAGGATTTAAATAGCAACCATATCACATCATCTCAAGGCAATAGGAAAGGTTAAAAAGTTGGAAAAATGGGTTTCCCATGAACTGAATGAAATGCTCTATGACAGTGCAAGACCCACACCTCTCAGCTGACTGTCTAAGCTTAGAAAATTGGGTTATAGAGTCTTGCAGCATCTTCCATATTCACATGGCATTTCTCTTACAAATTATCTTTTCAAGCATTTTGAACTTCATATCCTTAATAAAACGTTCAATAATAGGAAAGCCATAATTCATGCTTTCACTGAATTTGTGACCGCTAAACCTAAAGAATTTAATAGAGATGGCATATTAGAGGAACGTTGCTTCAAATGGGTCATATTTTGATTACATATTTACTGTTTTCTGTTGTTTATATCATTCTTCATCTTACTATTAAAAGAAACAGTATTGACGTGCTTATTTTGTCATGCTATCCTAGGTAGTAGTGAATGTATTAAAGAAACTTGTAGCCTCAATTTCAGGAGAAAGAAGGGGTCATGTTGAACGTGAATGTTTTTCTGCTTGTTTATATTTCACATTGGTATTAGCTTTGCCAACTTCATTACCAAACACAATGAAAAGTTACTGATGAGTAGGTATTAGTAAAAAAAACAAATGTTACCGTCACCCAGGCCAGGGGACGGCTGTAAAATAAAGAAAGACCAACCTGCCTGTATGACAAACGAGTCTGATCATTGCGAGAATATATAAACAATACATTATTCATCAGAAGGTGAATGGCGTCTGACTGGAAGAATGGAATCTCAGGAAAACTAGAACAAAAGAAAATATTTCGATGCAGAAAATCCACTGAGAGAAAAAAAAGATGGTGTTGAGTGAACACTTGGAATTATAGTGGCACTTTTAGAATTACGCCATTTTGTGAGTTGAACAATTCTTTCAATCTTTTTATCTTGGGATGCCATTTTGGAACAATGTTAAAAATGCAGATGCAAACACCAAAACCTATTTTGTAAAAATAAAATAAAATTAAATAAAAATTTGAATGGCATCATCTGAAAAATGACAAAAATATATACAATAAAACCAGTACAAGAATAGAAAAGGTGTGCCCAGTTGTCCAAGATGATGAAAAAAAAACAAAAAAAAAAAAACAAAAAAAAAACACGTGAATAAAAATATTATCAGGATATTTGGTAAAAAAAAAAAAAAAAAAAAAATCAAAAAATCATGGGCTATAAACTTTAAAGAGAAAACAATGCCTGTCTCTTTCTCATGTGTTTTTACAATAACAATTTTACAATTTAGTTATACTGTAAATTACTAAATTTCACTCAATTTTCTGTGGGAGTAATTAGCAATTCAACACCAGAATTAGTATACACTAGCCAACCTATCCAGTATTTTCTGGATTTACATACACATGTATATATATTGCGTATGTGGATATTTTCTTTCTGTGTAAGACTTACATGAGCGCACAGACACTACACTAATCTTAGGCAAGGACCAGGGAGCGACACTTTGATCCTAACCAGAGCACAGAGATACTCTGATCCTAGGCAGAAGTGCCAACCCATACATAAATAATCCTGTCATTTTTTTATGGGTACTATGTTAGTATATATGAGTAGCCACGCATGACAAGTGCCCAACAAAACATTCTTAGAAATTGATATTTTCGTTATATTTAGAGCTACTTTGAAGCTTGAACACTCTGCATAGTGTTCATAGTGTTCAAGCTTCAAAATAAAATTAAAAACTGAGCATTGTAGCTCTAAAAATAGCGAAAATATCAACTTTTTAAAAATGGTGCGTTGGGCACATATGCGCAGCCGCTCATATATAAAATAGATATGTTTTCAGAAATAGCAAAGATGGCTTTAGCTCAGTGGCAATCCTAATTCTGAATTAATTACTGGTGAAGCAGTGTTATGCCCAGTCAGTACTAAGTTCATGTTAGGTGAAACAGTCAGGATTCATTGTACATAGATATACAAACTGCAATTTACCACACCTACTGGTAAATGCAGTTCAGTTGGAGATCTCATGCATAACCTACACACTATAAAAACAAGTTGCTTATGTAGATATTTTCTTGCGTAATCCTTCAATTATTGATGCTACAGATCTGCTGGGGGATTTCTGAAAAAGAATTAAACAAAGTACTAACACTGAACATACATGTAAATAAATATTTTCTGCACAAAGATTTTAACATCACACATTGTTTTCTCTTATATTGATATAAACAAAAAAATTTGTTTGAAGAATATGGAGTAATTTAGCAATACTTTGCAAGATCAGCTGGAATAATTGTAGGTCACTTGACCTCTCATGGAAATTAAAGATCAAAGCCAAAGAAAATTGGCCCGGTTAGCAAGTAATATTTAATAAATAAGTCTTTCCTTTTGTTGCCTGCTATGAACCTGCTGACAAAAGAGAATCCTAACCCACATCAATAAATGATGGAAAAAGAGAAAGAAAAAAACAACACAGAAATGCATGTAAAACAACAATACTGCATGGAAGATGTGAGTGCAAGCCAAACACAACACCAATAAAAAGTTGAAAATGGATGTGACAAGAGATTATTGTCTTCAGGTGACCAACAGTAGAAACCAGAATGAAGTAGATCAAAACTGAAGAGCAAAGTGAAGCTAAAAGATTATTTGTCCAAAGCCAAACACAAGGCAAAAAGTTCAGTGCAAGATTTATGCATGGAAACAGTGTTATGATTTTATTTAGTAAAAACAGCCTATGATTATGTAAAATATTTGAATGAAGTTTTTAGTATAGAATTCAGTGTTAGGTTAGTCACCCCCCTTCTATTTTGTCTTTATTTTCATAAAAGGATAACCATATTTCCTCACTTTTGTGGTTTTACTCTTGTTTGTTGTAGCTGATAAGCTTTAAATTATTTAACTTTCACCTCTACCACTGAGCCTAGTGGCAAAGATTCATATGGCACTGCAAATGTAGCATCCACCTGAAGAAGGCTACAGAGCCAATCAGCCAAAATATAGCGATCAAAACAACAAAGGTCATGAGGGTTAATTTGTTTGAATGAAAACTGACAAAGGTAGGGACTAAGTTGCAATCATAAAAATGTTAGTGAATTAAACAAAACATGAATCACATCAACCTGACTAAATAAATGTTAAAAAATTAGTATAGAATTATTTGGATTCAGTCATTCAATAAATTCTACTGATTTGACATTTATAGATTCTAGATCTAGCTTGGCATTGTGAAATGATAACATAACTGGGGAATTGGTTATTGTTTTATTACATTAGAGGCATCCATAATTTTGGAAATTATTTTATGACAGCTTCATTAAAGATTTGAAAATGGTATTCAAATTATGTGATTGATATACAGAGGAAGCCGTTTATTATAATCACAGGTAATGTTATCAAATGGTTATTGTTATCAAAATCGGTCCCAAACATTTTATTTAAAATTAATTAAAAATTATCTGCTTACTATAATCAAATATTTTTATGATATAAAGTTTCTAATAATATATTTAATAACATAACAATGAATGTAAATTTATAACAATGAATATAAATTTATAACAATGAATGTTATATTCCAATTTTTATATCCGTTACTTAATATGTTCGACTATCATGGCCCTGTACCAGACTAAACTGTGTGTGTGTGTGTGTGTGTGTGTATGTATGTGTGTGTGTATGTGTAAAAAGAAAAATATACAAAAAAATCCAAGGGAGATAATCATTATTTTATCAATACTGAGACTGAACTGATGACTCGTTTGGCTTGGGACACTGCATGCAACATTTAACAAGACTAGAGTTAGCTAACATGCTGCAGCTAAAATAACTAATGCAGCCACTAAGTGGCACTGTAAATAGTTGCACACAATGGATGAGCTGCACGAAGAGACAAGAAGGAGAAGTAACAAGATCATAGTAACCTGTCGATAGGACAGGTCTGGATTCAACTTTGCATAAATAAAGAGTATGTCAACCATCATGTTTCGAACTTGATTTGACTGAAAAAACTCTATCCGAGGATAACTGGAAGGCAATGGAGAAACAATACAATCATTATGTAAGTACGTAGGCACATTTGAAAAAAAAAAAGAAGTAAAATTAAAATAAATGGAAAAATAGTAATGGGATTGATAGAAATGAAGAAAATGTATTGCTGCTTTATGTGATACGTGAATGCATATGTCAGAGATTTTGTCATTTTTGTAGACATTACATAATTACAAAATATAAGCCTGCAGCCTGTAAAACATGAAAACTACCAAGTTACTTTATTAATGATTTACCGGATACAATATCTATTAAATGTAAAATATTTGCAGATGGTACCAAATTGTGACATCAAATCTTGTCACCGGTTGACCAAGTAAGAGTAGAGGACCTAGATAAATTATGTTATGATTATTAGCTTTTAATGAAGATAAATGTAAGGAGTTACATGTAGGAAATAGAAATCCAGGTTATGATTACTGTATGAATGGAAATATACTAGATATTGTAAATGATGAAAAGGATCTTGGTATCATAATAACTATCATTTTCCAAGTGTATTGCCAGTGCTGCAGCTAAGGCGAACAGAGTACTAAGACTGATTAAGCATACTTTTTCATAGACAAGGACTCGTTTCTTTTACTATATAAGAGTTATGTCTGTCCTCATCACGAATACTGTGTACAGGCCTGGTCACCGTACTTGGAGAGAAAGATAAACATCTTTTAGAAAAAGTCCAGAGACAAGCAACTAAGTTAGTACCAGAATTATAAAGTATGGGTTATGAGGATACGTTAGGGTTAACATCATTAAAAAAATAGGAGGGATCAGGGAGACTTAATAGAAATGTTTAAGATTATGCATGGTTTAGAATTAGTAGACCCTAATATATTTTTTACTAGAAGGAAGTACAAGGGGCTGAGAAGCCATACATATATGGTAGAAATAAACAGAAGTAGATTATATATCAGAAAATTCTTTTTTAGCAATAGAGTGGTGGGACTATGGAATAGATTACCGGAATATGTAGTGCTATCAACAGATGCAAATGATTTTAAGAAGAATTATGATGTTTATTACACCACTGCAAATGTTTAAGGCCTTAGATATTTGTATCAGTTTTTTTGCACACTAAATGTTCTATTAATTTTGACTTCTATTTTCTTTCATATTTTTTTTAGTTGCTGGTCAACCATAGTTATTAATTTTGACTAATATTTTCCTTCATCTTAATTTTTTTAGTTGCTTTTTATAGCAACTTAGCTCTGGCTCACAATCTATGACAGTGAGTAAATAGTGCAGATTGGAAAATAAAGGAGATGAACTCACATCCCTTTTACCATGGGGAAGCCTGGTTAAATGCTCCAGCTGCTTTAAACATGTGAGCCATGAGAACTTGATGGCTTGGCAAATCAAATCTAACCCTTGGACCTACACTTCATTCTTCCCTGATCTATTTCAGTGCCATATTTGTTATTGTTTATACCAGTGGTTTCCAACCGGTGGGGAATCCCCCCCAAGGGTGGAATTCAGGTAGTCCAAGGGGGGAATAAAGCTCTTAGGTAAAAATAAAAGTCTATCAAATGATGTGTTCCTAATTATTTGCAAGTAACAAATACACAGCAGCAGCTGTACAATTATAAAATTAATCTAATTCTTATTATGAAGCTGTTTGATTATACACAAAATAAAATAATTATTTGAAATTATTCTTTGTTGCAACTTATTTAAATGGAAGGGGAAATACTAGTAATCTTATTGACAAAGGTGGGGAATGGCTCGAAAAGGTTGGGAACCACTGGTTTATACCCTAGTAGTATTAGTAGCGGTAATTTTATCTTTATTAGATTAAGTATTGTGAATCATTATTTTTATTAAATTTGACTAGTATTTTCTTTCATCCTGAGATAAAAGTTGCTTTCTTATGGAAGATATAACAAATAAAAAATAATTATATATGATTGGTTCACATTTTTCTCATTCAGATTTTTTCTTATAGTAGAAAAAAAAAATTTGAAAGAATGAAATTACATGGAAAATTTCATATTAGGCATTCAGGCAATCTGAGTAGCTAAACCTTTTACTTAAAGAGGCAAAAGCTACAAAAAAAAAAGAATTCAAGCTGTTGCAGTTCAGTACGTTTCAACAGGTGTGTTTCAGGATTGTCTTATGTGAAGGATTTTTCAACAACCTGTGCACATTTTTCATTGTAAGAATTTCATCGATTGGCTTAGTCACCAAGTTAGAATGTAAAGTAGAAGAGACTCTCCCCCCTTCTAACGTGAGCTATGACAACACAAGATAAATAGAGATTAGTACAGGAGCTCCCTTACTTACAAACAAACCCCAGGAACCTATCCTGTTCGTAAGTCCAAATGTTTGGAAGTACATATTTTTTCTAACACGTTCGCCTTACCACTTCTTTACTCCTTTTGTAGTTTTGCTGCTCAGTCTGAACAATTTACATTGATACTGCTTACCAAGTAGGTAAGGGTGGTTATGACTAACTTCTAATTATAGAAATTACAGCATAGTACCTTACATAAATTTAACAATGTCAGGAAAAAGTAGCAGATATTTAAGCTAAGAAAAATTTCTTTAACAAACAATGGTGACCCTTTTTAAAGAAAATAAATTCTGAGCTTAGATGTCTGCAACATATATACTTGTGAAAATCACAAATAACACTGTAATACCACAGAGACAACAACAATTGTGTTGTGTTTACAGCAAGATGTTGAGTAGCAACAGTAATGCGATCTATTGTGGTGGCTGAACTTCCAAACCATTGAGGTGTTCAAGTAGGGGAGCACCAGTATACAAAAACAGATGGACCATCAAATATAAGGGAAGAGTTTGTAGTCTGAATACATTTCCCCCAATGATTAAGATTTATCTCAGGATTACAGTGAAATAAATGGTAGAATTGGAATCTTTTAGTAAAATATTTGAAACCTCCATTTTGAAAAGGACGAAAAAGGTTTTATGCTGATTATTCTAAATGATTAGATTTCATTTGAATGCTATTTTAATTAAAGATAGCTTAAAATTTCCATTTTTAAATAGTAAAGTACTGTATTTCATTCAAGGGTCAACTAAGGGCCATTCTGGTGAACAGGTGTGTGTGCATACCAGTCACCTCAATAGGTTAGCCTATCTAAAACCTTGACCTTTGTGGTATAATGCACAAAGTAATTTTTAAAAATAAAATTGTAATGAAATTGATTTTAATAATACATTTAAACAAACTTTAATTGAGCTAAATAAATCAAAGCTCTGAAATGTTGAGAAAATAAATTTAAAAAAATAAAAAAATTAGAAAAAAAAAAAACAACACCTAAATAAAAGCCATAATTTGTTTTCATCTTTAAAGTAAAAATTATTGAATTAACTCAAGCAAAAACTGTAATTGCAGAGAAAATACAATTATATCAAAAATTGTGTGACAAGGTGGTTGGATACTGACTGAGTCCGTCTGGCTGTCATGAGAGATGATAACATGCATTAGATCTTTTCTAAATTGCCTTTTTCTTATAGTTCAGACCTCAACGTAAATAAAGTACTAAAACTTACTTTCAATCTTCCAAAGCTATTTTAACCTTCAAAAAATCAAAGTCATGTTCTGTCATAGTCATTAGACTTTAAGCCATTCTTTGTCCACTCATTTTAAACAATTATCAAGCAACAGACATTATGTTTTATGATTCGGTATATTTAATCAGTAGTTTACAAGGAATTCATAGAGCCTTTCTAAGAAACAAAACTGTAAAGATAGTGGAGAGTTCAGGACCTGAGCTTCAATTTATCAAGGTTAGCCATACGGTTGGAATACTTATTTGAAGGGGCGGTAGACCACTACACCTGGCTCTAACAGAAAACCTATGATCTCGGAGCTTACTCCCATCTTCTCGCCTTGTTTGGGCCATGGCATGTAAACCATTGGTTTAAAGGGTGGGATTGGTCACACGTAAGCCATACTTCACCTTAAAACTGCATTAGCACAGGCCAAAGGACTATTCTATGCACCTGCCTCACGGGCCACCTGTAGGCCTGCAACAGACGTGATAAGTCCTAAAATCTTCGCTCACGAAGCCAAGCCATGAATTTAATAACATCATGGTACATTCTAAATTTTTTTTAAAAGCAGCAAAGTAAATATGAACATTAACATTTATAATTGGAAATGAAGTCCAAGTATAACTTCTGGATCAGATTTAAACTCATATCAGTAGGCAGCAATTTGTGTACAGAGCCTTATTTACCTCAGCTGTCTGAGCACACATGCAAAGGTAGACAACTCTCCAGCCAGCCTGTGTTCACTTATACATGTTTAAGGTTCACCTTAAAGCCAGATTGTTCTCAAATGCTTCAAGCAAAATATTGCAAAAGATTAAGTGCAGAAGCAAATATGAGAATACAGTTGTCTTTTCTCAAGCCAGGCATTAAAGAAATTTGCAAAGATGTAAAAAAAAAAAAAAATGCTATTCTCAATAAATTTGTTTTTTAAAGTTAAGTTTTATTTTTATAATAAAAAATATCATGGGTATATTATTGCTATTTTTCAGGAAATAATTTTTTTAAAAAATTCTTGGTTTTAATTTCTACAGCAAATATCAATATATATGATTCATATATACAAAACCTCTTCAGGTCTTCATCTTTTCTTAAGAATCTAAAAAGGCCTTGAGACTAAAACCTTGAGAACCACTGGTTTATATATTTTATATATATACAAAGAAATAATCAAATGGATATAAAATGTTATCTAGATTTTAGTCTAGGAGAAAAAGCGTGTGTGTATGTATATTAGGAGTGTGCGGAAGTCTCCAGCTTTTAGCAGTGTATCCAGTCTCTAGTTTTCAAAAAAGGGTTGAGGCCTTTTGCACACACCTAATATATATAAGTTTTGTATAAGCAGAAAAACTCAATGAAAATTTTAAAAAGTTATCTACTCTTCATGACAGTCAAATAGATCTAGTAAGCATCGTTTTGGTTATCAACCTCTTTTTAAATTTAGCAATTAAGCCGTTTTTTTAAATGAAGCGCATTCCAAAATATTGTGTTAGAAAGTAATAATTAAAGAGGATTGTCTTAACGACTTACCTTATGTCAGAAATCAGTCGTCCGAAGTTACTTTATAATAATTAAAGATGAATTATGTAAAATTATTATTAGAAAATAAACCCTTCTCACCTTACAACTGTTACAAACAAAATAAAGAAATACCTAAGAAAATAGAAGGGACATTTGTCTAGAGAATTTATGCTGACACAAACCTTGAATTGTTTAAATAAATTTATAATAGTAAAACTAAATTCCTATTTCTGAAACTTGCCACAAGATTTATAATATAAACAGATTTTTAAAAAAACCTATGTATTGAGTTGTTACACATAAGATGATGTTTGGTTGTTACACATAAGATGTATCAGTTTTTTTCATCATAGAGAATAATTCTAAAAGTGAAAGATTTACCATTCTTTTGTAGATTCAATGTTGGAATACTTCTTTGTAGACCAATGTAATGTAAATAGAGATATAATTTGTTATTATTGGAGGTTTTTTAGCCCTTAACAGCAATGAGGTCTACCCAAGAAGTTAGACTAATTTTTAAGCAAGATTTCAAATTAGGACATAATACTGCTCAAGCTGCTGATAACGTCATCAGAGCATTGGGAGTGAACACTACTACAGTGAAACTTCAGTTTTTAACAGAGAAAAATAGTAAAAATAGTCCATTTACTTTGATTATATTAGCCTATTCATTATCTATTTCTTAACAGAGAAAGTCACTTTTCATATTGTTCTGATGAAGATGTGAATAGACATCAAAATATTAACTAATTCACCCAACATTCTGATCTGTTAATCAAATATTGATTCACAACGTTATTTTTAATAATCATCATTTTTTTTTTTTAAACTAAAAGTCCTGAAACCTAATAATTGTGCTTCAATCTTTGGTTGGTCTGGTTACAAAATGTTCACCGAGCTGATCTCCAATTATTCAGGTAACCACAAAGTAAATTAAATTACAATTAAGAATTATTCATAAGAGGAACTGCAGCAATTCATATTGTGAAAAAGATAAAGATAATTAATCTTTTGTTTTATAAAGTAAAACAAATATCATCCTCTCCAAATAGAAAAGAGACTATTATAGAATAGAATTACTGTTCAATTGATGATCACAGATTATACTCGGGAACATTTTATCATGAGAACATTGAAAGAATAAAAAATTTAAAAAACGGCCTCAAAATATCAAATATCATTGATATATTTTTCCAAGGTGGCATATATATATTTTTAAAAAAGTTTATAGATTTGCAAAGAACTGAAGATCAAACTAGTTTTCACAGGCTCATTAGAATTTGTTTGAAATTAATAACAAATGTTAATTCTGTTTTAACTCTTTCAATACTCCAGGGACATATATATACTGAGGTTTCTATGTCTGCAGGGATATATTTGTCCCACAGATCTCTTTCAGAAGTCTACTGGGACATTTTAATTCGGGCATTAAACACCTTAATGTGTTAGTCTTGAAAGGGTTAGAAAAATTGGACAGATTTGCGTGCTAATGTATTATTAGTCTTTTGTTTGTTGCAGCATACATGCACAATTGAATCACCCCCCCACCAAAAAAAAAAGAAGAAAAAAAGAATTCCACAAAAAAGGAGGGGGTCAAGTGAAAGCAAGTGAACAATTTTAAATAAATGTGAACAAACATAACAATTGAAAAAAATAAAAAAATAAATCCAAAAAATCAATTAAAAACTTCAATTAAAATCAAAAACACAAACAGAAACAAAATGTCTTTATGAAAATGGAAGAAACAAAATG
>VCCN01003880.1:11250948-11268946 GCA_006491835.1 Architeuthis dux
GGGGGGGGGCATAAATCTAAGTTTCCAATAAGTCTCCTACTCAATAGGTCAATTTAGATCTCTTATCAGCCCACCTATTTACCTAATCTACCTGGATCATCTACCCCTACCTTCCCTACGAAACAAAACCTACTTATTTACCCCTGTATCCTCCATTCCCTCAATGTAAATCACACACCTACTATTTCAAAGCCAACAACCCAACTGCCTACCTGTAATTACATCACTGCTTCAAATTTCCAAATAAAACGAAGTAAACATAAATGGATGTCAAAGCCATGAAGAGCAAGCAGAGTTGTGAAGAAGTACAAAAAAAATCAATGAAATGAATTTAGACTCAAAGAGGGAAGCAGGCTTTTTATACAATCAATTGATGAGATGTTTGAATTGTTACAACAAGAATCATTCACTGTGCAGTAAGGAACAGTAGAAGACACTTATAATACCAGCAGAGTTCAATGTATTCAAACAGGCTTGGTGCTATTATAGTAGAACAAGTATGGCTGCAAATAATGACAACCAAAAGAATTCATAGTCTTAATTAACAACTGCTAGAGCCTTCCATAGCTGAGGAATGACATTGTCAGTATTTTGTGCATTTGTTGAGAATCAATATACATTTTGTTCTATTTAGTACATTTAGCCAGATTTTTTTCAAATAGACTACTGGAAATTTTGTGTTCCAGATCTTGAACCTTCTATAAAAGAAAGAAAAAAAACAACAGTGGATTGATTACATACTTGAGGAAGGCTGAAGATCACATCAGCCCAACTGTTATCACAAAAATGATTTGGATAGTTCAAGTAACTAGTAGAATAAAGACTTTGCTTTCAACTGCCAAAAACAGTAACACTCACTTATTGAATAATTTTAGAAACATCTTACCCATATAAAAGCCAGTCACTGTTTTGTCTGTTTGTTGGTTTCTGTCATGCCACATCAAACAGTTATATAAAATTAAAAAACCCTGCTGTCATTTGAATGTCCAACTTGGAGGTAGGCAGGCAAGTAGCATATCAGGTAGAGTTCTCCTTTGTAGTCATCATGCCAGCTCCCTCTTCTGAATTCAAATTCACAATTCAAAAAGGTAGGCAGGCAAGTGGCATATCAGGTGAGGCAAGTGGCATATCAGGTGGGCCAACCTTACACTGCTTGAAAATTGGGTGAAATAGTTACAAGTGACAAACCAACCAAGCAAGCAAGCAGCAAGCGCAGCTTGAACAGCTGCTGTTGATTACAGCATTACTCATTTGCATGACTAGTCTACCACCGCTTTTGTTTACATCTAGTACAGAGTACTGCACAAACACAAATGGAGGGAAATGGGGGTAAGAAGAGTGTGCTGTACCAATCCATAATTTATCCATTTATAACATAACTAATCCCATCATTTTCGATGGTTACTATGTTAGTTATTGATCATAATTGATACCAATAATTTTAGTAGAGCTTAGTAAACTAAATGAAACTTAAATGAGATTCAACTGATTCTGATTAAGTAAAATTTTATTTGGAATTTACACAACTGATCTAGAAAGAGAAAGTGAACAAGGTTGGAAAGCAGAATTTTAATAAAGACGCAATGCAACATTCTTAACAGATTTGGTTAGTAGTCCTTAATTATCTCCCATTTCAAGAAACTGGTCATCTGAAATTCGACCAATCCAGTCATGCTAAGGGCATACTACCATTTGGTTTGCATGCACTGGTCAAATTCCACAAACATTTGGGTAGTAGCCTTTATGTGTGTGCGTATTTGCCACTGCATCACTTTTTATTTAGAGATTCTAATAATTTTTCATTATTACTCACTTAAATAAATTAATTATTAGACTTAGTAAATTAAAAGTAAATTGTGAATTTGAATTCAGAAGAGGGAGGTGGCAGGATGACTACAGAGGAGAACTCTACCCGATCATAAAAGCTAATATAGCCAAGTGGCATATCAGCTAGGCCAACCATACATAAAAATTACAGCATTACTCATTTGCATGCATAGCCCACCTCTGCTTTTGTTTACATCCAGTACGGAGTACTGTACAAACCCAAATGGAGGGAAACGGAATCAGAAGAGTGTGTATGAAAAAGCAAAAGTGAGGTATTTGATGTGACCTCAATTGCTATTACTTGATTACAAACTAGCTGAACACTCGGGTTAGTATGTATATGTATATTGAAGAGAAAGTTAAGGTTTAGTTTATAGAACCCCCCACTAAAACCTGCACGCATAAACCTCACTACCCTGGCAGCCCCTCCCCCCTTGTTTCTGCCCAGGGTTGGGGGTGGTGCCCAGGTAAGCGGCTTTGTGCACGCAAACTCCTGGGTGGACATACGCGTACGCTCGGGCAGCTCCGCATGGACCCTCCACCAAAAAAGGGGAAAAAACCAAAGACTACAAAACCTCACTTCCATACAACAGACAGAAAGTAATGGTCCTGGGTCCCGTTTACCGTTCAGTTACATTGTAAATAGAACCCCCCTTGTAAAAACATTTATTCTAAAAACTAACAACTTCTACGAAGATTGTTTAGGGTCTAACAGATTAAAAGCACAAAAAATTACTGGCAAAAAAAAAATGTTTCAATTTTTTTTTGACTTGGATGTAGATCTTTACCGATCAAAGTGTCAGACAACCACACCACACCACACAATCCGTTCTTTTATTTATTTATTGTTTTGTTTAATGGTACATCGACCAGTGGTGGGTCATTTAGAGCTGAATTCAGTAGGTGGGGGGGGAGATCGCAGGTCCTCTGACTAGAGACTTGAGGGGGGAGAATCCCAAATCCCTGTCACTGAGACAAATGCAACGAGGACCGGGATAAGCTGGTCAGTGGTCAAAAGCTTCTCAGGACGAATCCCGAGCATGCTGATGGTGATCGCCTCCCGACCAACTAGCCAAGATATCCTGTGCAACTTCTCCCAGATATCCGGAGATACCCGAGCAGGCCACAAGGACCCCCAAAAGGGCAGTGGTTTTCTGAACTTCAAGGCCATGGCGGTTTCGAAGAACAGATACTCCACTTTGATCTTAGCCAAAAAGCCGCGAAAGCGATCAATCCATTCTTTAAATCTCTCATTTCTACAAGGGTGGACTAATAAGTCCATAGCCGGAGACATAGTTATTAGCTGAATTTTGATCTGAATTATTCATTGTATAATGTTTGATTGATGGGATTAATATTCAGCACTAAATTAAGAGACTTTAAAATTTCTAAATCAAAATCTTTCTGTTCAAGTGTAATCAAATTCTAATGTGTTCAACATTTACATTGAACAACAGTAATATGTCAAGAACTTTATTACATAGTTCTTTCATCCACAAACAATGCATGACATAACAGTGAAGATGGGGACATTATAGAGAGAGCTACTAAAGAATGAAAACAGCTTTGTAAGTAAATCAATCCTTTTCATAATCAATACTCTTCTGAAAAAGCGAAAGCTTTCAACTGTTCTGAGTGAACAGAAAACCCTTTGTCATCTCTGTCTTCTTTTATGATCTGAACAAAAGCATGTGACTATATTTGTCAACTTGTGTTCTTGACGAAGCCAGATAAATGTTTTGTACAGGCTTTTGCTTTAAAAGCATTTCAACTATAAAATGTTTTGCTTGAAAATCTTTTCCTTTCATAAGAACTGTTGTAATTATTTCAATAGTGAACTGTGCATACATTAAAATAGTTTTAAATAAATTCTTTTCTTCTTTCTTGTTTCGAGGGAAGATAGTTTTGTGACTAAGGAAATTAAAACAGACTTCTTATAGTAATATAAATAAGTGTGTGTGTTGGCAAATACATAAATATTTAGATATCTGCATAGACTTTTCATCCTATAACCCAGTGCAAGGTTGCTGGGGCACCACAGATGATGGGTGTGTCAAGGGTGAGATAGCCTGAAATGGGATTGGCTCTGTCAGGCTGGTTTGGAAGTAGAGTTGTTCATCCCCTAGACTAGTTGCCAACCATAGCTGGGAGCCCAATCTGCTCTACTATTTACCCTTAGCTGGGTGTAGAAGAGATGGATTCATGCCATTCCAATGTGTATTAGTGCAAAGTGATAAGAAATTGTCTCAGCCAGTGTTTGAACTCGTCTCGTCGACTTACTGATACCTATGTATTCATTTATACACATATGCCTATAAATTAATAAAAATCTGTGATTATTTATGCTAATAAAATTCACAATTTATTCAAAGATCTAGATTTATAGATATAACTAGAGTTTCTAATCATTTTCATATTTTAAAGTTTGTATTAAAAGAATTTACAAATCAATCTGTTATATAAACTGGAGCTCATCTAATAACCTAGTTAGAAAAATGACGTGACCTTGTATAGCAATAAAAGTATTCAAAACAAATTTAAAGTACAATAAACATTTGACAAACTAATATTTGTTTTGATATCAAAACAATTGAACAGTGTAAATTTAAACTTATCTGATTATAATTCAAAATTTCCCTTCAAGTAATGATGTACTTATTGTAGCTTTAAAGAAACAACGAAAATGTTATTTCACAGAAGCAAAATGAACAAAGTTGACTTAGAAGTGAGTCAACATTTGTAGACTTAATTTTATGTCTATATCTTTATGGTATCAAAAATAACCAATTTATTCTTATTGACATTTAAATAGATTTTTCTTAAAAAGAACTAGCATTTCAAGGGCAATTATAAATCACCGCCACCCATATATGCTGTGTTGGGGGTGATCAATTAAAATGTTGGGCTGTGATCACTAATAAAGGTCTGAATTTTCAAAAAACAAGTGGGCACCAAAATAGTGACCAATTTAGCATAAACTTACATTGCATATTGAACACTCCTCTAAAAAAACAAAAACAACATTTTCCCTACTCATTGAGAGGAGTGTGTGTGCAAAATTTCAAGTTTCTACTATGAACAGTTAGGGCTGGGCAAACTCCAGATACATAGATAGATACATATAAATGTCAGAACACATGAATAACCAAAATCCAGCATTAAACCAGTGTTGTGGGAAAAAGAAATGTTGAAATCTCAAAATGGCTGAATTATTTTTACATCAATTTGTTCTTGCTCTTTGATGATGAAATTCTTGGCTATCATGTTTGGTTAAAAGAAAGAGTAAAATTCTAGTTAGCTCACACTGCAAATATAATTAGAAACCATCAACCAAAACTGTAAAAATAGGTTTCTTCAGATTTTAAGTGATTCTGCCTGGCTGGCTATGTATGTATGCATCACATGTACAGGCTGCACCAATAGAGCTAGAGGGCTGAAAATCTAATCATTTACTCTTTATTATGTCTTGAAAAAACAGTTTTCTATTTCTTAACTCATCCCCCTTTTAGGACAGACCTTGTACCTTATGTTCTGGTGCATTGTATAATTATTTTGAAAAATTGCTATTTCAAGTGTTCATTAAGAAATAGAAAAATCTTTCATTTTTGCCCTATTATCATGGATACATGATTTATTTTTTAAGAAAATGCAATGCACATTGACTGTGAATTAGGGTTAGGATTGTACATTAAAAAGTTTAAATGTGAACGTCAACCAATTTCTGAGGATTTGATTTTTTTTCAGTTTTTTCTTAGAAACCAATCTTTTTTTTCAAGGAGAACGTAAAAAGCTCAGTTGGATACTTGCAAGAAATCTGCATAGGATCTAAATTTTGAAATGAAGAATGGCCACCCTAGAGAATTTTAAACCCGGTCAAAATATGCACAAAAAAAAAAAAAACAAAGCATGTAAAAGTAACATTGAAAGGATTTTCAGTTTGAATTTCTTAGCAAGCCACACGAAAAGAAGAGAAATATAAAGACAGTCAACCGTGACCAAAACAAGTTGTGAATGCAAGAGAGAAGAGATTGCCACTAAATGCCAAGGGAAAGATCTCACATTACCAGAACATGACAAAGCATCTAATTCATTTAGAGCAGTATTCTCATTTTCTCTTCTCTGAATTGTCTTAGAGTGCCAAGTACGCATTATCAAAATGTATCAAAAGTATTTTTGTTTTTTACAGACCTTTAGTCAAAGCTTTATTTCTGAAGGCTATCTAGAATTCCACTATATTATTAATATTATTATTATTATTATAATAATATATCATATCATTATCAATATTAATCAGCTGTACCTCGTTTCAGATGTTATAATGGCGGATACAAGTATTAAGATTCTGCAATTTTAAACAAAGGGTATATTTTCATGCGCCTTCATGCATTCTAAGATTTTCGGCCATGTTTGTTTACATGCAGCTTTGTGCATTTTAGGACATTAAGAGTTAAGGCATTATTTTAAACTGGGCCTCAAAGCCGCTGAAGCTGAAAGCAGAATTTGGGAATTGGAAGGAAATGAAACAATATCCGACTGTACTGCCCAAAACTGGTCTAGGGGTTTTAAGGGTGGTGACAAAAGATAGATGTAAATTTTATCCAATTTTGTGGTAGAAATATGCATCATAGCATTAATTTAATAATAACAAACAAGCTCAGAGATATTTATATAAGAAGCACGAAAAGATGGACAAGTGTCTGTTTTTTGTACAAAAATTATAATTGGAACAATTATTTTTCTAGGCACAATTATGATAAATTAGTGGAGCAAAAACTGACTACCAAGTTAAATGGGTATTATTAGAAAGAAAAGATTTTCTCGTGATCCTTATTAATATCTTTCTATTAATACTTATCTATCTATTGTAACATCTATTTCTCTCTGGAGCGAATTGAGCCTGCTGTTACTTTGAACTAAATTAATTTGGGTTAACATAGTTTTACTGTTGTCCTAGAAAAGAGGCTTTAAACTTGAAGTTGATTTGTGTCATCAGATCCTGCTGTGTCATCCTGCTGTTTCTAGTTAGAGAAGATAATATGATTAATAACTTTCTCATATCGTTATGGATTTGGTTATTGCTAAAAGCCATTGATATTCATAACTGTTCGACCATAGCCAGTGAGACCATACACATCTTTTATTTACATATTTGTATACACACTAATGGAACGTAAAAATGATTGCACCTTCCTAGAGAGTAATCAAAGCCCAATCTCCCATGTAACAAACAAGGATACTTATCACTGCCTTACCAAGGACTAAGTCATAAAATCTGTTATAATATTTAAAAATTGTTGTTTGGGCACCTACCATAGAGTAATGATTAGAGCAGTGGTTTCCAACCAGGGGGGAATTCACTCCAGGGGTGGAATTTAGGTAGTCCAAGGGGGGAATAAGGCTATTAGGTAAAAATAAAAATCCAGTCTAGAGATTGGGTTTTCTGCACTTCTATCTATTAAGTCAAAGGCTTGAATTAAGCTCCAAGTTGAGAATGATTTAAGATGTGCTCTCACACTAATATATCCAATCGAAGAACAGAGATCACATTGATGTGTATCTCAGTTACAATAGCAGAATTCTTATTTTTTTGTAATAAATTAGAATTTCAAATGATGTGTTATTTTCACTTGCTTTCTTTGAGTAACAAATACACAGCAGCAGCAGCAGCAGTACAATTATAAGTTTAAACTAATTCTTAGTATGAAGCTGTCTAATTATATGTAAAATAAAGTTATTTGAAATTATTCTTTGTTGCAACTTAATAAATGAAAGGGAGTGGTGAATACTAGCAATCTTATTGACAAAAGTGGGGAATGACTCAAAAAGGTTGGGAACCACTAGAGCTTATCTATATTATTAGATGCATGTATTCTTGGCATAGAAATCATACTCTGCACAAACGATTAAGAACAGCCATTATTTTGTTTTGTAATGAAATAATAAAATGAAATATGCAGAAGTCTTTCTCGTTTAATCATAATTAATTTATCATTATTGATTACAATGAAGAATATCATTGGTAGGAAGGAAAAGAAAAATAACAAAAGTTTACTGCAAACCGTAGATAGATATATGCGTTCTGATCATGCAAGTCATGCTTTACATGATTGATTAATACCAGCTATTCATTTGTTTTGTAACAAAATAAAATGAAATATGCAGAAATCTTCATTCTTCAATACTGGGTTGCCAATTTAGATATTTTTCTTCAATTTTTCGAATGGGAAAATCACTCCCAAATTCGAAAAAAAAAAAACCCATTGAAATTGCCAACCCTGGACTCACAAATTTGAAAAATAAAAATAAAAAATATCTAAATTGGCAACTCTAGTGCAACATAACCAATGCAAAAATTTACTGATTAAGACAGATTTTAGTCCAGGTGCCAGCAGGGCCTACCCGGCACCCTTCCAGGATCCTATGAGTAGGATACCAAAACTTTCCGTAGGATGTCCTCTTTCAGAAAAAAGATTATCCCAAGAAAAAGTTGGGAAGAACTACTCCATTTGCATAAAACATTAATTAAATCCACAATCCATAGACTTTGGCCTATAAAGTATACCTGAAAACCATGATTTAGCCTTTTAAAGTCAACTGGGAGACGAGATATGAAATTCTGTTTTGTTGGTGTGTGCTGGCGGTCGTTTTGTTTTATGCAAATAAAGTAGTTCTTCACAACTTTTTTCCTGGAACATCCTAAGGAACATTTTGGTACTGTACTCATAGGATCCTGGGATGGGGGGTGCAGGGTATTTGTTCTGTTACAAAATAAAAAGATAAGATATATAAGAATACAAAGAGATCAATGGATTTGAAATTTGAGAACTATCTAAAAAATATATCACATGATGAACAATCATTATAGTCATTTGATCATTAAAGATGTCCCTGCTGCCCACTCTTTGATTTCTTATGAAAAGATTATTAATCAGGAACTCAAATTGAAATGCTGTGAGGAAGCAAAAAAGATACAGAGTCTGAGAGTCACCAAGGAACCAAATTTGTCAGATGTCAAGAAGAAAAGAAAAACGTCTCTTGCCCCAAGAAATAGAAAGAAGGATCCATGCCTTTTCCAAAAGCATTAGTGCAAAGTGAACATGAACAGTCTTAGCTGGACATTGAACTTGGCTCACCAATTCAATTGCTTGTGCCGTTATCCATTATGCCACTCGCACCTCCATCTGAAAGAATCACCAAAGAACAAACTTCTCCTGCCCCAGGAAACGGAAAGAAAGTCAAGATGCAAGTTGAAGAAAGGAAAGAAAAAAAATTAAGGATCAGAAAGAGGCTAATGCAAGACACCATGACCAAATAAGGAAAAACTAAATCAACAACCTAATCGGGATATTGTAAACACACTTCTACGACGTCGATGCCGCGCAGGACAGCACAGTAAGAACCAGGACTGAGTCATTGGGAGCAGAAACTATTTGTTAGACAAGTCAAACTTCTCATGAGCCGAAGAGGTTTTAAAGCATTAAAAGCACCAAGTGACTTGGGGATCTAAAATAAAAATAAATAAATAAATGAAAAACAAAAATAAATGCATTGTTTTATTAATTTTTAAAACTTTTTATCACAATTAAGATGACGGTAAAAAGTAGTAAAAATAATTATAATGGGTTACAGTACTAACAATAAGAATAAATTAAAAAAATAAATGCATGCAATTTTTTTTTCTTTATCTCATATCACAAAAATATTTTCATTATTATTGTAGATGATATTCTTAAACATTCTCAGATTGCAAAACTTAGAATTGACTCAAGTACAAAATTAACTCTCTACTGGAGTATTTCATTTTTAAAACAAGCAGTAATTCGACTATTGTTGAACTCAAATACACTGTGGGTGTGAAAACATGCAAACTTGAGATGATATATATTCACTTGATCAAAATTCTTTACTTAAATGTTGAGTGGTGGAAAAAAAAGGCAACATTTATAAGATAACTAAAAAGTACTAAGAGAGTGCTTACCTCAGCCAGCACCATATACTAACTAAAAACTGAATTAAAATCAGTTCATATATAGCAAGAAGAAAAGAAGCAAGAAGAAATGAAAGGGAAGTAACTTTAAGTTTCGATTTTCCATATTTTGACTATTGTCTTAATATATGAAAAAATATCTCAATCGAAAAAAATTTTGGATCCACCCCAAAATATAATGAATTCTTTTTTAGCCCATGGCCCACTCTCCAACAAAATGTCATTGAAATTCATAGAAAACTTTTAGAGATACTGTATAGACAAAGATGAGTGAATAAATATAAATAAATATATGAAAAAAAACAAACAAAAAAAAAACGAGAAAAGAAACCGATACAAAAACGAAAAGAAAAGATTCCTGGATCCACCCCAAAAATTAAATCAATTCTTTCTTAGCCTATGGTCCATCTCTTCCAAAATATCATTGAAATTCAGAGAGAACTTTTTTGAAATATTGAGTGGACAAACAGACAATGAGTGAATACATATACCTCTCCCAACTTTGTTGGCCAAGATAAAAAATAAGGTCAACAAAATCCAAGCAGTGAATGTGTAGGGAGGGCTTTGTGAATTATCAAGCATTCAACAAGTTTCTGACAGGGCCTATGAAAGGGAATGGCAGGGGGTACCTCATACCCAAGGGGGTCCAAAGTGGATAAAAAAAATATGACTAATGGAAAAGGGAAGTGGGCCCAAAAGAAACTTTATACCCCCTGATAAAATTCCTCTCAGAAGCCCTGGTTTCAGGTGAAAATACAAAATGCAAATTCAGCCAGCCTTTTTCTTCTTCCTGAAGATTCTCAAATGGAAATGGTTTGGTTATGAAACAGTCTGTGGCAATTGTCTATAATTTTGAGAAAAGTTATTAAGATTCATAAAT
The DNA here is from genome assembly GCA_006491835.1 of Architeuthis dux. Classification (NCBI taxonomy): domain Eukaryota; kingdom Metazoa; phylum Mollusca; class Cephalopoda; order Oegopsida; family Architeuthidae; genus Architeuthis; species Architeuthis dux. The sequence goes on from VCCN01003880.1 coordinate 11,261,643, forward strand.
AAATTTGTAAATATATAAGACTTGTCAGCAGGGGAAATTAAACTATACCTATGCTACACATGCCATTGGTTGGAAAGTAGAGGGGAGCCAAAAGGGAGAGAGATGGAAGGAGAGAAGAAAGGAAAGGAAGAATAGAAAGGAAAGGAAGGAGAGAAAGGAAAGGAAGGAGAGAAAGGAAAGGAAGGAGAGAAAGGAAAGGAAGGGGAGAAAGGAAAGGAAGGAGAGAAAGGAAAGGAAGGAGAGAAATTGGGGTGTGCATGCTGACAAGGAGGTGTATCCATCAAGAAAAGGTGAAGAAATTGGATAATCGAATATATACAAAAATCTAATCCATTTCAAAAGACAAGAAATTTGCCAATAGAAACAGCATTAGGGGAGGGGGTGCGGCAAATTCACAAATAATCAAAACAGTGTTAATGAATACGCTTTCAATGTTGACAAGTATTTGTTATTTATAGCTAAAACTGTCTTTAAAAATGGCGATAAAGCAGCTAAATATTTCTATTTGCAGCTAACTTTATAGCTAAAAATGTTATATACATATTTATTAGATGCAATTAAAGATGTATTCAATGTGGGTCAGAGATAAGCTATAAAAATGTTGTGGTGCAGCTAATTTTAGTATCTCTATATTCTAAGTGAGCCATGATTTTTCTGTATTTTTAATATTTTATGATTTACCAATAAAAAACCAAAAAAACAACTGATATTTTAAAGCCAACCAAGTAACAAAAGAAAAGGCCATATTGCTGATATCAGATAATAAAAATGGGCAAAAGTGTTTAAGATCTTTGAGGCGAAAAGGTTTTTTCATGTAAAATGAACTAAAAGTTTGTTTTACAGAGTTCATATACCATAACAAAAATCAGAAATTGATAAAACGACACTTGTAAAATCCAGCTTGCCTTGCAAGAGTTTCCTATTAATGGTTACATTATCATCTGATAAATTCTTTTGAAATATTACAAAAAATTTGTTTATTCAAACTGTAATTAAATGACTAAGCATATTGAATTCGATTCGCCAATTCTGTTTTCGGCGCCAGTAACCACTATGCCACCCTGTGCATCCTAGTGAACATAAGCAGCCTTGGCTGAATCTCAAACTTGGAATTGGCGGACTGAGTTCAAGTCTCAGCCGAGGCTGCTTACATTCATTTCACACTAATTCCCTTGGGAATGGCATGAACCGGCTATGTGTAAATAGCCCTGTAAGCAGTCTATCTTCTAAAAGAAGGTTACTCTGACACAAAAAAGCCACAACTTGGCAGTCGCCATAGCTGGTCCATAGCCTAGTTGAGAAATGGTGGGAATTGGGTGTTTGGACAGCACCCAAGCCCCGTAAAAACCTACAATTGCTACAGAAACAATGAATAAATTTCCAATGAACAAATCCTATATTGTTCGAAATGGAGACAAACATTGCTCAATATGCCTTGTTGCATGTACGGGAGGACATTTTATTTTGATTGTTTGAAGCATATACAAATCCTCAGTTCCAGCAGTTAATTTCTTCCTGTCCAATAATAAAATGGTGATTTTTGAAAATTCCAATTGAGAGAAAGGAACTAATTCTTTCTTTAAATCTGGCAGAAGATACTAGGAAAAGTCTTTTTAAGAATTCATAAAGATGCACAGCATTTGAAAGCAAATGAAGTTGTATGAAATCAATGACAAAAGACTCCATAAAAAGTCACAACCCATTTTGTGCCCATCTCTCAGAGATACAAGTATTAGGTTTTTACATATAAAATATATATAAAAAACAGTAAATATTTGATCAGAATATGATCCATTTGAAGCAATAACTAATAATCCTCTAACGCTAATATACCATTCCTATAAAATTCTTTATTTTTAGTAGTCACACATTTAGTCCTCCCTATTATCAAACCTTTTATTACAGATGTGAAGTTCAAAATGCTGGAAAAGATGATAATCTGTAGGAGAAATGTTGGGTTAATATGGAGGATGCTGCAAGACTTCATATCTCAATTCTCTAAGCTTAGCTGAACTGTCATGGCAGTTCATGTGCAACCCATTTTTCCAACTTAAAACCTTTCCTATTGCCTTGAAATGATGTGATATGGTCGCTGTTGCAGTCCTGAAGTCTACATAAATTCACTAACTGTTGTTTGTGTGTTGCTAGGCACTACTGTTGATAATTCTTCCTCAGTAAAAACAGGTTTGGGCCTCACTTGAGGTTTATAATTGGTATCCATATTTCAGGAGCTAAACAACGCTGAATAGTTAGTTTGCACAGTAGAAGTGTTCACTACAAATGCTTTGTTGACGTTATCAGTAACGTGAGGAGCATTATGTGCTAATTTGAAATCACACTTGAAAATTAGTCTAACTTCTAGGGTAGGCACGATTGATGTTAAGGGCACAAAAAGCTCCAATAATACTGAATTATATCTCTAGTTACATTGAATATGCAAAAGAATGCAATTAGGTCAGTAAATTGTTCACTTTTAGCATTATTCTCTATGACGTAAAAACACAACATTCCATGTTTAATAACCTAATACATCTGAAGAAGGGCAAAGAATAAATACGGCCCTGTCGGCTGCGGTCTAGAATACACTGACTGCATACCCTGCAGAGGGGTAAGACCCCCAAACAGGGGCCACCTGTTTTTTCACCAAAGTCACAAGACTAGTTTTAAAAAATAACCTTTCATCAAAGGAATTTTAAACTGATTTCGGCATTAAATGACCCATCACAGATTGATATGCCGCTAATCAATCAAAGAATGAATAGACGAAAACGTGGTGATAAAATCAACAAGAATGAGAATATTAGCATACACTACTCATGGAAAAATGATAAGGACTTTTTTGTCTTGAGGCAGAAACCGAGAACAAAACAAAAATGCCTCTTAATTAAACTGATCAGAGAATTAATGAATGTTTTTTAGGGAATATCTTTGCAGCTTACAAACACATGCAAGCTAATTCAACACATTGATTTAGCTTGTTACTATAGTTACGTTCTTGATTGGAGGGGGCATCTAAGTGTGAGTGCATAGTATATTCATTGGTTTATTCCTCACTTGTGAGGATCAGGGATGGATACTTCTCCAGCCTGCACAGGTTGATTTTCAAAAGTGGAGATCAGCTTGTGCACACTGAGTCTACTCTTTAGGGTTAAGCCCTTCTTCAATAGCTCTGTAGGTTGAATTGGCCAAGGCATCTGCTAAGCTGTAGGTTTTCTGTCAGGTAAACCTTCCCATAAATGGACTGCCTTACAGGGCGGAAGGGCTCCATCTACTCTACTATTTTACCCATAGCTAGGGGCTGAGAAGTAGATTCATGCCTTTCCCAAAGGCATTAGTACGAAGTGATCACAAACTACCTCAATCAGAATTTGAACTCTGTTTGCTGATTAGATTTCCTGTGCCATTAACAGTTAGGACAATCCGTGTCTCCTATAATAGATTTACTGAATTACTAACATTACCATGGCTACATTCTACCCATTTTCCTTTCGCCACCTTCCATAAATACTTCTAGTCTTTATGATTCCTCATAACTGGCTTTCAAGAACCCATTCCTGGAAATGCACTTCTGGTTATTTAGTTTTATTGTTCATTTGCAGCAGAACAAGTAGCAACCATTTTCTGGGATTCCATATAATCAAATCTTGGACTCTTGTGAATTTTTCCCTGCAGCCAATCAAAATGGCTTGTGCATCATCACACGCAAAACCATTCTCGGTGGATTTTCCTGACTGCCTATCCCATCTTCAAATTCCTTCTCATATTTCACATCAAATCACTTATTTTGCAACTGAGGAATGGCCAAAAGAATTATCAAACAAGATCAGAGAACGTGTACCTTCGTCAATGCCTTTGTGACTGAAAACTGAACAATCAGGTTACAGATTCCAGACTATGCTGTGACAAAACCTATCCCATGGACTATCCTTCTACAAAATGTCATTGTCCATACAATATCTCCAAAAGTTCTCAAACAAACAAACATGGGCGATTACATAACCAAGGTACCATCAAAACAGGCGCCAAATGCTAGGTGTGGCTGAATTCCTGTCATGTGTCAGAGACTGTAGGACTTTCCAAATACAAATAGAAATGGGAAAATGAATAAATTAAAAAGAATAAAAACAGTGAAAATATGTGGAGTCAGATCTTTCAGGAATAACTGATAGTTAAATGCTCTCTGTTGTGGTGAAACTAAGAGAAACAATTGGCAAAGGAAATTCAAATGACTGACGGACAGCTCATTTAATTAATGCATTGTAATTTAAATTATTGATAAATTAGTATCAATCAGTATTTCCATATATTTATTTTTCTCACTGTAAAACATAAATAAGATAATACTATACTTTAAAGGGTGCCAAAGATCAGCATGCCCGGCGTGCCAGGAACCCCAGGGCCAACCCTGTACATAACCTCTCTCCAACTTTATTGGCAGAGATAGTCATTTATTTTGCAACTGAGGGATGGCCAAAAAGAGTAATCAAACAAGATCAATTGTCCAAAGGTGAAGTAAAAATCCATAACATTTTAAATGTTAATGTGGGTGTTATTCATATTCATTCACAAAAGGAAGTGCAGATGTGTTTGGACAGGATGAAGTCCTTATCTCCCTCACTGCCAACTGAAGTCCAGACCTTCAACCTACCTCTGTGCACCCAGAAATGGTATTCACCAACTTAAATCTTAAAATTTAATTAAAATAATTTCATCTACTAAAAAAGAATTTATTTTCATTTCAGGGAATCCCTACTGAATGGGGGTCAGGTTTCAAATACAGGCTTAGAGTTATTCATTGATTAGGTCAATTTTCGATGGTAATATCTTTGCTTTGCTTCTTGTATTTTATCTGGATAACCTTTTTAACTCTTGAAGATAAAAAAACAACTACCGTTGCAAACGTCATAACATGATCTCTAAATAAAACGATCTTCAAACATTCTGCCTACTAAGCATTAAACTTTGAACACAACAAAATGTAACTAGAATTCCAAGAGAAAATAATGAATCACTGTCACCCATATATGCTATGTTGGGTGCGGTCAATTAAAAAGTTGGAAAAAATAATGATCAATGAATAAGTTATTTCTCTCGCCTTTTGTTGGGCTGTGATCACTAAAAAAAGGTCTGAATTTTCAAAAAGAAAGCAGGCACAAACTAGTGACCAATTTATCATAAACTTACATTGCATATTAAACTCTACTCTCTAAAAACCTATTTAGGAGGCGAATTTTCACAAAACAAAAAAAACTATTTTCCCTACTCATTGAGGGGTGTGCATGTGCAAAATTTCAAGTTTCTACTATGAACATTTAGGGCTGGGTGAAGTCCGGATACATAGATAGATATATATCTCAGAACACATGAATAACCTAAACCCAGCAATAAACCAGTGTTGTGGGTAGCAGTGATTAATAGACTGGGCTGGTTTATTGTCACCAACTTTACTGTGTTTTGTTTGATACTGAAAAACCAATGAAAGGAATCAATGTACAATAAATTAAAAAAGATTAGAGAAGAAACACGAAAAATATATCTATATTATAATGATCAAGATTTCTGTATGTTTGTTACCATAACATAGCAAAAACAGCACATTGTACTGCAATTTTTGATAACGCAATACTATTAAAATGCTCAATCTTGGAGAATAAAGCAATTTCCAATTCAATGCGGCCACCAGTTTCTGAGTAATTTTTAATTAAAATAATAACCTAAACAGCAATAAACCAGTGTTGTGTGTAGGCGTGATTAACAGACTGAGCTGGTTTATTGTCACTATCTTTACTGTGTTTTGTTTGATACTGAAAAATCAATGAAAGGAATCAATGTAAAATCTGAATAATGAAATCTTTTTAAAAAAACCCAAAACTTCTCATCCCATAATTACTCTGAACACCATGATTGCGAATATAACATCCCAAACTGAAACACTGCTGGCTTTCCAATACAAAGAAGGAGAACAAGGAACAGAGTAGCAATTCTAACCTGAATAGACAGCTTTGTAAATTTCTTCTTTAATTGCTATACTTCTTCATCCACAATTGAACATAGGAAGATTATCTTTGCAATTACGCACAACCCATTCAATTTTTAACAGCATTTTATACATAGTTTTCTAATGCAATTTTATCTGACATTATTGGTTTCATCTATGTTCTCTGCCTTTTATATTTGGTCTACCTTTCCCTTTCTTGTTTAATTACACCCTCAGAAAATCAACATCAAAACAACATGAGTCTGCTTCCACTAAAAACTCATTTTAAAACAAACAAAACTTACCTAAATTTAGAAGCAAAATAAATAAATTTGAAAAGAGTAAAGAAACATGAAAAATTTATCTATATTATATCAGATTTATGTATGTTTGTTACCAAACATAGCAAAAACAGCACATTGTACTGCAATTTTTGATAGCGCAATACCATTAAAATGCTTAAACTTGAAGAATAAAGCAATTTCCAATTAAATGGGGCCACCAGTTCCCAATTATTTTTTAATTAAAAATTTCAAAGTCAACACTAATGAGAAATATAAGATTTCGATATTAAGTGAAATGACATTGAGCAGAGGCTGCCTTCGATAGCCTTCAAGCGAGTTATTAAACAATTTTCCCACACATTTACTCTTTGTGGCCATTAAATTTTAAGTTTGTGACAAGCTGACATTGCTACAGGCAAAAAATCTTTGATTAAAAGGTTGAAATCCTTGATTTTATTTTAGTGAAAATATTAGCAGGAATAAACGGCATTTTACCTGCTATTTATTAAACAATTAATTAGTTATGATATTCTGTAAATTGAGTCACCTATAAGTACTTGCTACCATAAGGGAGATTTCTGTTGCAGTCAAGTGGGAGTAGATAGTTGCTCATCAGTGTTATTGTTAAGAGGAAGAGATAAAGAAAAAAGATAGGGAATAAGTTGACTTAAGATTCATATTCAACTGCTAAACTAAGGAGGCTATCATTAAGGATGTTATCACAGACATAGCCAAAATCTATGCATGTCAGACAGGTTTGGGGCATAAGCCTGAATGTTGAAATCTGGAAAGATCAGAATCCCTAAAAGGTTGAAATTCTGAAAACCACAATCCTGAAAAGGTCAAAATCCCGAAAATGTAATTCAGGAAAAAATAATTAAAACTAAAATGCACTCAGAGAGCGCATACCTCTGTCAACACCATAGAGGAAGTAATTATGCATGGATTCCCTAACATTTAATCACTTTTCGTATCCTATTGTCTACCCTTCTACAGAATTTCATTGACATTCATTGAGAACTTTTGGAGATATGTCAACAGAC